>PVIW01005820.1:0-98541 GCA_004026585.1 Noctilio leporinus | reverse complement strand
CCACATACGGTTGGCTGATAAACAGCTTATTCTGATACAAGAATGCTTGGTGAATATGGAAAGATCTTGAAGGAGTATGTATGTCTTGCATCAACAGTTGTCTTATTTATGATATGTAAGTAGAATAGAGCAAATGTTTGACTCTTTGTTATTTTTAGTACCATTTCTCTAATAAAGCTAAGTATTTTAGAGGAAAGTAAAAAAAAAAAAAAAAAAAAAAAAAAAAGGCAGGTGCCTTGATTGGGAATCTCACTGGCAGCCCTTCGGTTCACAGGCCAGCACTCGGTCCACTGAGCCACACCGGCCACAGTGCAATAAAGCAAATATTGCAATAAAGGAAATCACATGAATATTTTGGTTTCCCAAAGGCATAAAAATATTATGTTTAGGCACACACCGTGAAGGAAGGAAATCAAAGCAGACCAATCTAGGAAGCAGAAACAAACAAGAAGAGTCACCTGAAATGGGGAGATAAAGAAACAACCCCCTCCCCCCACTGAAAAGAAAGGAGGAATCCCCAGAAAGACTGCTCAATGAAATAGAGGCAAGCAAACGATCAGACATGGAGTTCAAAATAATGATGATAGAGAAGCTCAGGAGCCGGGCAAGCTCCAGGAAAACTACAAACAACTCCAGGGGAACTACCAAGAACGTAACTGAGAACTGCACCAGCATTGAAAAAGACATAGAAACTATCAATAGGAGCTAGGAGGAAATGAAGAATACAATTTCCAAATTGAAGAACACAGTGGAAGGAATCAAAAGCAGGCTAGAGAAAGCAGAGGATCAGATTGTCGAGCTGGAGAGCAATGTAGAAAAAATTCCCAGACAGTGCAACAAAATAAATAAAAGACCGAAAAGGAATGAAGAGGCTTTAAGAGAGCTTCAGGACAACATGAAACGTATAATATGCATATCATAGGGATACCAGAAGGAGAAGAGGAGGAGCAAGGGCTAGGAAACCTCTTTGAAAAAGCAATGACAGAAAACATCCCTAACTGAAGGAGAGAAAAAGTCATGGAAGCTCAGAAAGCACAGAGGGTCCCAAGGAAGCTGAACCCAAACAGGCCCACTCCAAGACACATCATACTTAAAATGGCAAATTTCAAAGATAAAGAGAAAATCCTAAGATCAGCAAGAGAAAAAGAAACAGCTAATAACATACAAGGAGGCTCCAATACGGTTATCAGCTGATTTCTCAACAGAAACACTACAAGCCAGAAGGGAATGGCAAGAAATATTTCAAGCAATGAAAAACAAAGGCCTGCAGCCAAGACTACTCTACCCAGCAAGACTCTTATTCAAAATGGAAGGTGAAATAAGGAGCTTCCCAGACAAAAGAAGGCTAAAAGAATACATCTCCACCAAACCAGCATTGCAAGAGATGCTAAAGGGTCTGCTTTA
Organism: Noctilio leporinus; assembly: GCA_004026585.1. Classification (NCBI taxonomy): domain Eukaryota; kingdom Metazoa; phylum Chordata; class Mammalia; order Chiroptera; family Noctilionidae; genus Noctilio; species Noctilio leporinus. The sequence continues at coordinate 97,137 of PVIW01005820.1, read as the reverse complement.
AGAAGATGAAGAAACAGAGAGACAGAGAGGAACGCAGGAACAAAGGGAAAAATTAACAATGGATAAGTACGTATCAACATTAACCTTAAATGTAAATGGATTAAATGCACCAATCAAAAGACATAGGGTAGCTGAATGGAAAAGAACCAAATTTAACTTATGAATTCTTTAAAATAATCTTGTTATAAATAGATTTTACTAAATGTATAATTTTGTGTTTTTCTTATATCTGCATTACTGCAGGTTAAGTTTTCTTGGATTGGAATTATTTCCTAAGATGGGAAAATCAAGTTAGTTGCAATAACTCTTAGAAAAATTGAATGCAGTTAAGGAAAAAAACAAAAAAGAAAATGTGAATGTATGTTACATAGAATACATGCTATTTTCCTTATTCACTGTTAATATGTGCTTGTTTTTATTAGCAATTTATGTTTTATATAGCAACCAGCTGGTAGTTGGTGTGTTGAGAAATTACAATTACTCAATCTTTAAGTTAGAAAAGATACTGAGAATAAAGACCAATTTGGGATAGAAGGTGCAAACTACTAAACTATATGATTCCTGTACATAGGCAGTATATATTCTCATATTAGCATTTAAATTAGATGAGATTACTTTCAAATAGATAGTGGAAATGGGTATTCCTAGCAATGAAGGTCCCCAAACTGGGGCTGCTTGGGAAAATGTGCGAATGCTATAGTAAACTTCATATTCCAATGTGAATGTACCTAATCTCTACCTCAACAGACTTTTAAATAGTTCAGCAGTTAGTTTAGGACCACATAGGAAGTCAACAATAGTTCAAAAAACAGCTAGAGTACTATTCTACAAAATCATTTAAATCCTAGGTTTTTTTAAAATCTCAAATTAGTAGATATCATAATTTTTAATCTGTGGGGACCAGCTGAGCACTGCAACTGCCATTGTTTCTGAAGGCTTCAGCTTACAAAACATTTGCAGAGGAAAAACAGAGAGAATTGAAAGCTATAAGACCTCTGCATGGTGGAAAAGAAAAAAGACCAATCTACTATCTAAGTTGGAGAACTCCAAAAAAAAAAAGAAAGAAAGAAAAAGAAGTTGTAATGCCAATAGCTTAAAATAAAATTGAGTTGTATTAATGGAAGGGGTGGGATCTGACTCAGAAACCAAATTCATTTTTCACTATGGATTTGGCACTATCTCTAGGACAGCTTCATAAAAGCAAGTTCTGCAATACTCCATTTCTGTGATATATTTCACAAAAATAGCACTCCAGAGTAAAATAAGTTTTAAAGAAAAAAAAGAAAAAGAAAAAAGCTTAGCTTACTACAATATAGCTAAAATATTACCATTTTACATGTAATAATTATATAAGCTGTTGACATATTTAAAATTTTTAGCATTAACTCTTTGAACTCCAGCATGAACTTTATAGTATATCACAATTTGAACTAGCCACATTTTAAGTGGCAACCATATTGAACCCTGCAGATTTAAAGAGTAAAGAAGACTAAGTCTTTTAGGAATAAAAATACAGTTTATTTATTTATCTTTTTAGCTCAGGAGAAGTTTTCTTATAACCAAGGAAATGTAGGCAGGACCTGGGAAGGATAATTATGAGATGAGATTTTTTTTCAGGGACAAGAAATGAAAGAAATTAGACCAAAATATTTTCAATAGAAAATTTTGAAGGCAATTAATTAAATGATATTATTTGTCATTGTCACAAGGAAGAAATATTTTTTTTCTAATGTAATATTTGTAAAAATATGTATGTATATAAATGTTTATGTGCATGTGTTTGGTAATATTGCAATTGATATTACTTTAAAAAGTAATTTTTTAAACAAATGAATTAACAGGCATTTTGAAATCATGAAAAGAAAACTTTGTATTAATATGATTTGAGAGGCCAACAGAAGATAGTAATTAAATAATGAATTGTCTGGATATGGAAATAAAGTACACATTGGTAGTTACAGAATAGACAGAGGAGAGTTAAGAATAATAAAGGAAAGAAGAAGCCAAAACACTTATATGCCTGACACATGGACATGAACTTAGGGGGGCATTGCCAGAGGGAATGGGGGGATACTGGGTGGAGGGAGGCAAAGGGGGAAAAATGGGGACAACTGTAACAGCAAAATCAATAAAATATATTTTAAAATATTATGTTTACCCTATACTGTAATCTATTATGCGTGCAATAGCATTATATGTATATTACAGGACAATGTATACAAATAAAATACCTAGGAATAAACTTAACCAAGGAGGTGAAAGTTCTGTGCCTGGTGAATTACAAGACATCAGAAAAAGAAATAAGCTCTGGCTGGTAGCACAGTGGATAAGGCGCCAGCCTGCGAACCCAAAGGTCGCAGGTTCGATTCCCCAGCCAGGGCACATAACCAGGTTGCAAACCAGGTCTCCAGCCAGGTCTGTGGCTGGAGGCAGGTGAGGGGCAGCCATACACTGATGTCTCTCTCCCTCTCTGCCTCTCTCCCTTCCCCTCTTTCTAAAAATAATGAAATAAAATCTTAAAAAAAAAAAAAAAGGAAAGAAAAAGAAATAGATGAAGATATGATACAAGAATGTGGAAGCATATACTATGTTCACAGAGAGGAATAATTAACATTGTTAAGGTGTTCATGCTACTCAAAGCAATCAATAAGCTTAATGCAATTCCTGCCAAAAATTACAATGGCATTTTTCACAGAACCACAAAAGACCCTGAGTAGCCACAACAATCTTGAGAAAAAAAGGACAAAGCTGGAGACACCACCCTACTTGATATCAAGCTATATTACAAAGCTATAGTAATCAAAACAGCAAAGCACTGGCATAAAAACGGACACATAGATCAATGAAACTGAAAAGAGAGCCCAGAAATAATTCCATGCTTACAGGCTCAGTTACCATATGACAAAGGAGGCAAGAACATACAATGGGGTAAAGACTCTATTCAAAAAATGGTGTTGAGAATATAAGACGGATACATGCAAAGAAAAAAAAGAAAAAGAAAAAAGAAACTAGACCATGTTTTTATACCTTATATAAAAATAAACAAAATGGATTAAAGACTTAAATGTCAGACTTGAAACCATAAAACACAGGCAGTAAAATCTCTGACATTTCTCTTAGCAGTATTTTTTTCTGGTATATTTCCTTGGGCAAGGAAAACAAAAGGTAAAAAAATAAACAAATAGAACTATATCAAATGAAAAAGTTCTCACACAGCAAAGGAAACCATCAACCAAATGAAAAGACAGCCTATTGAATGAAAGAAGATATTTGCCAATGATAAATCCCATAAAGGGCCAATGTTCATAGTTTATAAAGAGCACAGACAACTCAACACAAAAATAAAAATACGCCAATTCAATGAAAAAGTGGACAGAGGCCCTGACCAGTGTAGCTCAGTTGGTTGGGTGTTGTCCTGTGACGTGAAGGGTCACTGGTTTGATTCCTGGCCATGGCACATGCCTGGGTTGTGTGTTTGGTCTTCCAGATGGGGCATGTGCCAGAGGCAACTGATCCATGATTTTTCTCTCACATCGATGTTTCCCTCCCTCTTTCTCTCTCCCTTCCCCTCTCTCTAAAAATAAATAAAACCTTAAAAAAATAGAGGGGAGTGGAACTGAATAGGTACATCTCCAAAGGGGACATCTAGGTGGCCAATGTGAAAAGATGCTCAACGTCACTATTCATCAGAGAAATGCAAATTAAAACCACAGTGAGATATCACCTCACACCTGTCAGAATAGTTATGAATACATTTTAAAAAACAAGTGTTGGCAAAGATGTGGAGAGAAGGGAACCCTTACGCACTGTTGGTGGGAATGCAGGCTGGGGCAGCCACTGTGGAAAACAGTATGAGTTGTCTAATAAAACTAAAAATGGAACTGCCTTATGACCCAGCAATTCCACTTTTGGGTAAACATCCAAAGAAACCCAACACTTCTAGTCAAGATTGAGGCATAGGTAGACATGCTGCGTCTCCTTCACAACTAGAAGAAATTTACAGCTACCTCAAAACTAAATAAAAACAAGGCAGAAATTTTAGAAAGTCAAACTCTATGGAAGGGCAACAAAGGAAGAAGTAAAGAAATCCTCAGCCAGCCAGGCAGGAGGGGAGCCAGGAGGACAGTGGCAGCATCAGCACCGGGGCTGAGGCCGCAGTGAAAAGCGCAGCCACACAGTTAAACCTGGGAAGCGATCCCGGGACCAGACCGCGCAGCTCACGGTTCCAGCATCAGAAAAATAGAGCCATGTTGCTCCTGACTTTGAAAACCAGTGGGGGTTGGGGCGGAGGAAGAAACAGCTGGTGTCAATGAGCAACTGGCATTGTTCCCTCTCAGACCCTCCCCCACATACAGCACTACAATGTGCTGAAACACGTCCTCCCGCACTGAGGAATTCCTAAGGCTCCATCCCTCACAACGTACCAAGTGGACAGAACTACCCAAGACACAGAGGCAAACACAGCCGTCAAGCTGAGGAGACAGAGAAGCATGGCCCAAAAGAGGGAGCAGATCACGGTGCCAGTGGAGGACCTGAGCAATGAAGAGACAGCCAACCTGACATACGCAGAGTTCAAAACACTGGTGATTCAGATGCTCACAGACTTGACAGACGTGCTTACATACAGCAAACACGGAAGGGAAGGAGTGAAGGCTAGGCTATGTGAAATGAAGAAAAATCCACACAAAACCAAGCATGAAGGGAAGGAAACCGGGGTTCAAATCAATGATGTGGAACATAAGGAAGAAATAGTCAACCACTTCAGAAGGAGGAAACAAGAACTGAAAAAAATGAGGAGGCACAGAAACCTCTGGGATGACTTTAAATGTGCCGACATCCGAATCATAGGGGTACCAGAAGGAGGAGAAGAAGAGCAAGAAATTGAAAACTAATTTAGCAAAGGAGATAGACATATAAGTCCAGGAAGCAGAGAGAGAGTCCCAAACACGCTAGACCTCTCATGGTCTACACCAGGTGTCCCTTTCCAACGACTAGTGACACATGGGAGAAAAGGATGCTCAAATGGGGTGGGGGTCACATCCCTGTGTCCACCCACGTCACCCCTGTCCATCCCCAGAGCTGGGCCGGAGCAGGAGAGGCAGCGGGGGTGGGCAGACATACCCCACTCAGTGTCCCAGGTGCGCTCCGCACTCCACTCGCTCCAGATGCCATCGTAGCCATTGTAGGGCTTGACCCTCACTCTCGCCTGGTACCTGGTGGAGGGTTCCAGAGGCGGCAGTGACATCATGTGGGCATTCTCGAGGGGCTCTGTCTTGCTCTCCTGCGGGCACAGGTGGCAGCAGGTGGGCTAAGGGAACTTCCCATACTCCTCCCACCTCAGGACCCAGGTCTCTGCTACCTGTCAGCTCCCCGCTGTCTGTGGTCACGTTCCCCAGGTCTGAGGCAGGAGATTACCCCCTTTAAGCCCATAGACAGAGACCACTCCAGATGGGACCAAGGATGGCGCCTCTTGCAGTGTGCTCCTGTGGTATATGACAACACTAAGGCCCAGAAACCCTAGAAGGCCAAGCTATTCCATCTTCACCTTGAGACTCCTCAATTTCCCAGCTCCTCAAAGGCAGCCTGGACCCCGATTGTGGCCTCTCCAGACTCCCAGGCAGGGTGACTGGACTCAAAACCCTGAGGCAGGAGTTCAGGAACCTGGGGCCTAATCCCAGATCCACCACTAACCTATCCTTTCCTGGCCTCAGTTTCTCCATTTGCAGCCTGAAGGTCTGGGGCTGGCCCTGAGGTTTCTGGTCTGGCCTCTGTGGAGCCTCATGCTCTGCATGTGGTCGGAGGGCTGCCTGGAGGCAGGGGCTGGTGGCTGAGCCCTGGGCTGGGCCCTGCCTGCTTTCCCCGGGACAGCCGTGCTCTGAGCAGCTGCAATTTGTGTCCGGATGAGACTCCTCTGAAGGAATGTCCCTTTAGGACTTGGACAACCCTTCACCCAGCATCTCTGAGCCCTCCCTGACTGGACATTTATGCCCAATTTGATACTCGGTGTCACATGTGTTAATATTGGCCAAGTCACATCACCTCCCTGAGCCTCATCCCTTCACCAAGGGACGAGACAGTGACCCACAGATCACCCAGGCTTGTGATCACCAAGTGCCAGCGGCTTCTGACTGGTCACCTGCAGGTGCCAGGCCTCTGACAGGTGGCACCTTACCAGGCTGGTTTCACATGACCCTCCCTTGTCCTTCACCGCCACCACAGGCGGCACTCACCTGCCATGAGGCTGTTTCTTTCTTGTACTGGACCTGGAAGGTGTGCATTATGTTTTTGTAGGTCATTTCCTCTACTTCCCAGCGCAAAATGTAGCCGTCTCTGCCCTTGGTCACATTGAGTACCGGGGGAGCCAGCTGGACTGGAGGGAGGAAACTTCTCAGGAACATTGTTCCTGAAAATGTTCCTCCCATGGGACCTTCCTTGCATTCCATGTTGGTCCCAGGTGCTGTCTCCAGTGGCCCAGGACCCCAGGTCCCACCCATCTTTGCACCCCCACTTCACCATATTGTCTGTTTCAACCATTGTAGCCCTGGTCTTGGCTGATGCCCAGTGTCATTTTGTTTTGTAGCAACGGGACCGACTACGCTGAAGTAAAAATAAAACTGCCGTCATTGGTCCTATTCTAGAGATGTGACTGTGTTCTGGACACTGTGGGATGGGCTCCGGCCTGGAGATGGGGGAAGAGCCCGGCATCTGCAATAACGCGGGGTTCACGGGCTCAGGTGCGTGCGGCAGCGTAGGAACCAGGGACATCAGCCTGCAAGGAGCTTCCGCTCACTTGCGCCCACCCCAGCCCCCATCTAAAGACGCGAATCCTAGGTCGACTTTCTTGAAGGCTGAAAAGAGCCATCCGAGGAGGACTTTGGACACCTGAGAGCAAAAACCCAATCAGGGAATGAAAAGCTTCCTTAGGTGGGAGGACCAGGAGGCAGGGCTGTGAGCAGGAGCTTCAGCGCAGAGGAGGGCGGGGCTCAGGGAATGGGGGTGGGGGTGGGGGGAGGGGCGGTCAAGGGGGACACCCAGGAATGTCAGTGAATCTTCCTGCATGTTGTTTGCCGTTGTCATTGTTGTATTATTGCTTCTTGAGAACTTACAGAGGAGCATCTAGTGAGCTTTGTTCCCTTTCCTCACGGGACTGCATTACTTGAAAGTGACCAATGGAAAGGGGACAGAAGGAACCCTGAATTTATTCATGTTCCACACACAACAAAACACAGCTGCCCCAAGATCCTCAAGTCCCCGCATAGAAGGCTGAAGGCAAACTCACTGTTCTCTGAGCTTCTTATAGTTTTCTCTTCTTGCTTGGGCTGAACGGAGATGAGGTACTGGCTGTGACTCTCGGGGTCGGCCACGGTGACCCAGCACTGGTGGCGGGTGTAGCGGCCACAGGTCTCCTTCAGCACTGGGGCACATTCTTTCTTCCTGAGGGTGATGGCAGAGGTTGGGGCAGGGGAGACAGGGACCATGGGCGGATGAGACCTCGGGATGAGCTGTGGCCACTGCTGGGCACCTAGGGACAAGCGGTGGCCTAGACAGGGCAAGGCCTAGAGGAGGGTAGGGGACAGGAAGGGGACACTCACGGTGCATCGGGGCTGGACTTGTAGAAGAGGGTGAAGGAGACAGAGCTGGTCACCTCAGACCTCACTTCCCAGGAGCAGCTGAGCACGGTGCCCCCATCGAAGAAGCACCGGAGGTTCTGGGGCTTGGCCTCGTCCCCTGGGAGGGGAGACAGTCCCTCACTCATTTCCTTCTCCATTTATTCCCTCAAGACCCACCACAGAGGGCCCAAGGGACCAGGGGTTACACTCCAGTCTGAACCTGCCAGCTATGCAGGCTCACTGTTCAGGATGAATTCTGTGAACCTCAGGCCCCCCAGGAGAAGGCGGACAGCCTCTAGTTTCGAGGTTGGGGATTTCACCCGGGAATGGCGTTTTCTCTGCAGATGGCACAGGTCTCATGAAAACACAGCTGCTCAGAGTGCCATGGGCAGACCCGGGGCCCAGCGGGAGCGAAAGGTAGAGCTTCCCCTGCAGAGTCGCAGGGGCGGGCGGGCCCAGCGAGGCAGCTCTACACACGGCATGGAAGGTTGGTGGGATCCGCCGCGCGGACCCCTGGACTCCTGCCCAGGGGCTGTAATGAGCAGCCCTCCCCACAGAGGGCACCTCCCCGATTTGGCTCCCTTACCTGGTTGGGAGTCCCAGCGAACCTCTGGGCTCCACGGGCTGGGCCGGCCCGAGAGCCTGGAGCCCGGGGCCAGCCGGGTGCGCACTCGGGCCACGTAGGTGCTGCTGGGCAGGAGGTGCTCCGGCCCCAGGGTGGCCTGCAGGGCGGTGGAGTAGAGGGTGGAGGCATCCTGCCAGGAGAGAGGGGCAGCTGGAGCGGGTGCTGGCCCGCCGGTCCCTGTGGGCTTGGGGCTGAGCTGGCCGAGGTCCCTACCTCCCAGGAATCCTGGAGCCGCCTGTAGACAACCTCATACTGCAGGTTTGACAGCCATCGCCTCTGGGGACCCTGGAGGGCCACACTCCAAGTCAGGTGGAAATGGTTCTCGGCAGCACTGACCTGCAGGTCCTCGGGCGCGGGCGGCTGCACTGAGGGGGCGGAGGGCAAGGGCCTGTGAGGGGCAGGACGGCTGCGGGGGCCGTGCCTGACACAAGGTGCGGCCATTCAACTCGGAATGCCGCCTCCCTCTGTCCCCAGGTCCCACGCCCAGGACGCTGTGCGCTCCTCCCCAAGCCCAGCAGAGGTCGCTGTGGCTCCTGTTCCTCGCTGCGCTTCCCTCCCTGCCTGGTCCCGCACTTCGCAGAGCCCAGCGTCAACCTCTTCTAGAACCTTCTTGAACCCCCTCTCCCAGGAAGGATCTTTGCTTCTTTTCCAGCGCCACCGTAGCCAATTGTAGGGTCTTTACCCTGGTGGGTTTATGTGTTTCCATGTCTTCTCCCCAAGAGGGACAAGAGCTTGTGGGCAGCAGAGTTTAGGTCTTGGGCCCCTTCCCTGCCCCCAGGGACTGCGATGTAGTGGTTCAGTGAATTTGGGGGGCCAAGTGAATGAGGAAACGAATAAATACATGTAGGCAACCGTCAGAGACTTTTCGCGAAATCCTTCCCTCAACCAACAGCCGGCCCACTTCTGTTGGGACTCAGGGGGCTGGCGAGTGAGTGAATGGACAGGCCCTGTCCCCGATCCTCTGCTCTGGATGCCCAGAGGCCACTTTCAAACACAGAGGATTCAGTGAGAGCCCGGACAGCTGGACATGCTCTGTGCTGGACACGGGACATGGCATGTGAGGGCGTGTCACAGCTGGACCCTGCAGGACATCTTCAGCCCAGAATGGCAGGGACTGGGCGCCCCCCCACCCCAGCCACACCAGGACTCACTAGTCAATCATCTCACTCTCAGCTCCTGAGCCTGGGACAGAGTGGGTTGCCTGGCAACCCAGTGGAAGATCTAGTCATCCAGCCTGAGAGGTCTAAGTCCGCCAGCCCATTTCACAGATGTTCCTCCAACTGACTGAGGAAGTGAAACATCCAGTTCTCCAAACACAGGAGCCTCAGGTGGACCAGATGTGCCCCTGCCCCCTCCCCAACGCCTCATAGCCTCCTTCATTCACTGCCATAGTAACCAGGGTGGAGCTGACTTCCCAAGTAACATATGCTTCAGGGGGCGAGTGACCCTCTCCTTCCCCATTTTTAGGGTGCCCCGTATCCACCTTGATCCAGGGTTTGGGGCCCAGGACACTAAAGTCAGATGCCAGATCCGAGTAACCCTGGGCAAGTTCCTTGCTCTCTCAGCCCCAGTTTCATCATCAGTGAATTAGAATAAAAAAAAAAAAAATAAAGTAGCACACAGCACCATACGTTATTATGATTATGAAATATAATATTGGGCCATATTTTTTTCCTAAAAGCCGGCCACCTGCAAAATTCTTGCCATGTGAACATCAATTTGTAAAAATAACCCCCTGCTCAGGCTGGTGGCTCCTTTAGACCAAAAGGTTGCAGGTTTGCTTCCCAGTGCCCTGTCCCCAGTCAGGTTGCACACAAGAGGCAACCAATCAACATTTCTCTCTTATGTTGATTGATCTCGCTTTCTCTCTCTCCCTGTCTACCTCTAAAGGCAATGAAAAAATGTCCTCAGGTGAGGATTGAAAAGAATGACCCCTCCCATCTTTACTTTAGGCTCTTTCTGAGCACAAATAAAATTGAATTAATGAGAATGAAGTGCTGGTAACACTCTCGTCTAATACATATGACGATGAAGACCGTGGACTTTCTGGGGTCATTGTGTGGTACTGGGGGCCACCCAGCAAGGGCAGTAAGGTGGTGAGTTCCACCTAACGTACAGGAACCACGTGGCAAGTCTGACACACAGAATTGCCACTTCTGCTCAGTGGTGGCACTTGGGAAAAGTTACAGAACCTCTCTGGGTCAAAAGTGCCTCGGCTGTAAGATGGCTTAGTGCAGACATGGGATGAGACAATGAAGATGAAAGGGTTTTATAAACGGGCAAGTCTCTGTGTGACCCGTAGAAGGGACTCAGCAGCTGGTAGAGCCCCGGACATGTGCCTGCTCCAACAGCTTCATCACAAGGAGACCACATCCTCTTACCTCAAGAGATTGAGCCCACCCCCAGGCCAGTGTCTCCATCCCTTGAAGACTCTCACTCCCTGGCCCACCCCCCTGCAGTCTGACCACCCCTGAGGCCTGCTGTCCACATGGAGGACCACCCCCAGCCAGGGACCCCAGGCCTCACCATGTTGGCTCAGAACAACGGTGAGCTGGGTGTCCAGAGACCTGTCTGGCCGGAATGAGAAGTTGTCTTTGTCAGCAATGACGAACAGTGTGTAGGGAATGATGCATCTTCTGTGCACACAGGGAGGAGAAGGGCAGTCTGACCAGAGCATGTCACTGAGCTCACAGGACACCGGCTGCGAGGGACCACTGCCAGGAGAGGACATGGGTTAGTCCGGAGTGGGAAAGAATTGCTCGTGCACAGCAATAGTGGGTGGTTCCCAAGTGCGAGGCTTTGCGCAGGGCTGAGGGCCTGGTAGTGAACAAAACACACACAAATTCCTGCCAGTAGAACCTACGTCCTGCTGGAGGGAGACACACATGAAACAGCTGAAGGAAATCAGCTGTGTATCAAATGGAGGGAACTTTGTGGAATGAGTGCAGCAGGAAAGGATGAGGAGCCCAGAAGGACCATAGTGGCGGATGCAATTTGGAAAAGGGAGTCAGGGAAGACCTCCTTGAAAAGGTGCCATTTGAGTAGAAACTTGAGGGAGGTTGGGGAAGAACCATGCAGATTCCGGGGAAAGATTTCAAGTCATTGAAACAAAGCAAGTGCAAAGGCCCTGGGGGCAGGTTCAGGTTTGTAGGGTTGTATGGCTAGACAGCTAACCATTGTGTGTAGAGTATGTGAAGTTGGAAGGTCAAGGAGTCTAGTTGAGCCAACAATGAAAAAATGAAGGAATTTGAATTTCACTGTAAGTGGGAAAAATTAGAGAGTTATGAGCCAAGGAGTAACGTATTCTGATAGATGTTTTGAAAGGATTCCTTTGACTCCTGGCTTGTTGGGGTGGGTGATGGCAATCCTGGGAGCAGAAGAGCAATTAGGAGGCTTCTGGACTATCCCAAGTGATAGGAAATGGTGTGAACCAGGGTGCTGATGTTAGCATTGGCCAGATTCCTATTCTATTTGAAGAGAAAGTTGACAGAATTTGCAGATTGGTTAGATGCTCTGATGGGGAAGGAAAGGTGGTCAAGCGGCTCAAACAACACCCTTCCTGTTTGGCTTGGCTTGAGCCACAAGCAGCCCCCATTGGTGATGTGAGATCGCAAAACTAGAGGTGGAGAGGTCTAGAAAACAGATGGAAGACACCTGTTTTCTAAGGGACGGTGTGGAAAGACAAGTAGCCCTGTGGGCGTGCAGCTGGGGGGTAGGGGGACACCTGGGCTAGAGAGCAGCGAGGCCCGGAGCCTGAGGCTGGACCTCTGCGGCTGGGTCACGATCCAAGAGTGCAGGACTGAGCCTTGAGGCATCTCCACCCTTCAAGTTCAAAGCCAAAGAAGGAAGCTGAAGAGGAGACAGAAAGGATAAGCCAGGGAGACACGAGGACAAGGGTGTGTGGAGGTGAGAAGTCAGGAGAGAAAAGGGTGTCAGAGGGCTCTCAGGCCAGTCCACAGCAGGTGTGCCCCGAGTGCAGAGGGACAGCCTAGCCTGACCATTACACTTAGCATCAGCGGGGGCCTTGGGGGATTCGGCAGGAGTGGTTGGGGGCCTGCCGGGGACAGTAGAGTCCTGGGGGAGTGGGCACAGGAGAGAATAACTGGGAAGATGCCGGGTCTACTGGGTCAGGACCACCTTTTAGAGGAGTGTTGTTTAGAGGGTGGGCCCTGGTTGGAGGAGAGGGGTCCGGAGGTGTCTTGGAGTTGCACCCCTTCTTGGCATCTGTAAGTGGGGGTTGGACACAGTGGCTCAGGGACTGAGAATGATCCCACCAGGGGTCCATGGATGGCATAGGAAAGAGTGGACACCATGGTGACAGTGACATCTTTGAGCAGCAAAAGCGGATGGGACCCTGGGTGCACAATCACCACAGGAAACCCCAGTGGCGGGTCTGGGGAGGTAGCAGACGCGGGCCCGGGCTATGAGAGCGTGGGAGGTGGCGGTGGTAGTGAGGAGAGTGGAGAAGGAAAGGTCCCAGTTCCCAGGAGGGCAGAAAGAGAGCTAAGTGGCCATGCTGTGGATGGGGCAGTGGTTCCTTCCCAGAGTGTGCCCCCAGAAACCCCAACCCTGGGACACCAACAGTTTAATGAGTTCTATTACTATGAGTCAACTGTCCCCGAACCCCAGCATGGCGTGGGGCACCCAGCCAAATGGCATATGCCCTGGGGACCACCTAAAGGGAAAGGACAAATTACTCAATCTGGAGGTTTCAGGGCTTTGGGGACACATGGAGCCCAGCCCCACAGGCCAGACACAGGATTCTGGCCACCATGTGGTGGGGGTGAGGGACCTCAATCCCACAGCCTCAGTTTCCCCATCTGAGAACTGCAGTCTATCCCCACCCTGCCTGCCTCTAAAATGGAACTTGTGCAGGAGGGTTTTGTTAAATTGCGACAAAATGAGAGAAGGTTATCACCATTAGCAGCAACAACATTAACACAGATGCTCTTCCTGGAAACCCTGGCATGAGACACCAGCACCCGGGCCTGGAAGCCACCTGACAGAACAGGAGCTCCTGGGCAGGGGCCTGCCCCCTCTGTCCTCTGTCCATCCCCACCTGGCACAGCTCCTCATAGCACCCCCTCCCTGCCCTCAGCCCCTGCACCCTGGGGCCACTCACTCATTCAGCTTGCGGATGAGGGTCAAGTTGATGAACTGCTGGGCATCCTGGGTGTCTGCCCACCTGCACACGATGTTGTTGGTATAGTCATTATGGCAGCGCAGGGTCTGCAGTGGGATGGTCCCAGGCGCTGGGGAGGTCGGAAGGGGGCTACACCTCTCCCCTCCCGTGTCTGGAGAGAAACACAGTATTCTAGTTGATTCACAGCACATTTCCTGAGCCCCTGCTGTGTCCTCCTGGAACAGGGTCCCCGCCACCAGGACAGGGACATGCATCAGGCACAGGCCCAGCCGCAGCCCTCAGTGCATCCTGGGAGGAGAGACGCAACTCCAAATCCGCTGGAGAGGCTCAGGGCCGATTCTGCTCTGGGACCCCCTGCCTGTATCCTTGGTCCCTGCCAGGTCTGATGGCTGGGAAAGGGGCTATGGGTCCCACTATTATCAGAGGAGCCAAGTTCTCTGGGAGCCCTTGAGAAGTGGGGTTCAGGAGCCTCAAGAGCGTCCCATCTGGGCCTCCAAGCACAAGGAAATTACAGGAGCTGAAGCAGGGGGAAAGCCCCCACCCCTAGGGCAAGGGCCCCAGGGAGGTGGGAATCGGTCAAGGTCACTGTCAGAAGAGCAGAGGGGGTGGGGAGGAGAAGGGGCAGAGAAGAGGCTGGAAGGGCCCACCTGGAGGTCAGAGGTGCCCTTCCTCTGAACGCCACACTGAGAAATGTGGGCAGAGAAGGACGCAAGCTGTGATGGACGTCGTGAGAGGTCTGAGAATAATGAGCAGGCGTGTGGGAGGACGGGGCAGGGGGCACCTGGGGAGCTTTGGGAGGGAGAAGAAATGAAGCGGAGAAGGGAGGGAGGGAAGGCCAGAGCTGCTGGGGTCTGGGAGCTTCCTGGGGGAGGCCGGGGGACAGTCTCCCCCAAGAGGGCTGGCAGCGGGGAGTGGGGCTGGGACGGGAGGGGAGGGGCGGGAGCAGTCAGGCTCACCTGGGGCCCCTGCCATGCTGGGACCCAGGCACAGGGCCAGCAGGGCTACGGGGAGCAGCCTCCAGGTCGCCACCATCTCGGGTCGGCACCAGATGAGCAGGGGCCGACACCCGGGAGCGCAGGTCTAAGCGGGATGCCGGTCCTCCTGGCCTGGAACCTTGTGGCCTTCCCCAGCCGGGGGCCAGGCTATGCCCTTGCCATCTGCTCCGTGCGTCTTCCCTTCAGACCTCGGCCTTCTCTAGGCCTGTGGGGGAAACGTTGCCTGGTAGCTGCCCCTCCCCATCTTGCATCCCCAGGGACCCAGCCCACTTTTGGGGTGAACGCAGGAGTGGCCCTGCTATACGGTCTCCAGCCCCCACTGCTGCCTCAGCCTGGCACCTTGGACTGTCCCTTTCCCTGAGACTTGGTGTCATTGGGTGTGACCATGAGGGAGAAACCCTAATTGCCTCTGGAGAAGAGGGTTTCCCTTGGGCCATGCGCCGGGCACCCCCATGCGGTGCCTTGCTGGTAGGAAAACCTCGGGGGTAGGAGGGAGACCTGGTATTTGATTTGCCTTGAGCTTCCCTCGGCTTCTGACCCATATGTGCTTTGGGGGGTCAGTGGGAGTAGGGCGCAGAGTGTCCTCCTCAGGGTATGATCACATGCATGCTCACGGTACTCTCCCCACCTCTGCCCCATTTCCTGGCATCCCTCCCACACCACTCCTTGCACGCTAGTTCCCTATTCTCAGCAGGAGGCTGGGGCTTTCCTCTTTCCATCCCAGGGGAAGAAAGTGAAACTTGGCTGGCTGGCGGGAGAAGCACGCAACGCACACCAGCAGCGGCCTTGCTGGCAAAAGCGCTGCTCCGTGCTCGGCCAACCTGACCTTCCACACAGGCTCTGCCTGGACCAGCTCCCCTCTGCCGCTGTGAAGTGTCCCCAGTACACATCTCACTCCATGGCTGTCACGAGCAGAACCCAACGCGATGGTGTGTTGGGGCTGCTTGGTCTGATAAGTGCTCAGGAAGGAAGAGCAGGTTTGCGGGGAGCTGGGGAGAGTGATCCCAGAGCCGGCCTGCTCCAGGGCGGGCGGCACCAGCCAGCGCTACTGCAGCAGCTACCTCGCCCAGCGCGCTAGCCTGAACATGCAGCTTCCCTGGGGCGGAAGGACCGTGTGTGTAAAGAGGGCAGTTCACCCCAAACTAAGTTAAAGGTTTAACAGGACGAGTCTTAGAAAAATCTCAGTGTTTTTGCAAGAGCTCCGGTAGAAAGAAACATGGGGGGAGAGTTAACGAGACATTCAAAGAGAACGAGGCGTCACCCAACAGCAAATGTGTTGGAAAGATCTGACAAATAACGGAGCGTGTTCTTCTGTCTCTGTCTCTGTCTGTCTCTGTCGCTGTCTTTTTGTCTCTGTCACAAACACACACGCTATAGATCGACGGAATGGACAATGACCAAACTCCGTTTTCCCCAAGAATGTGCTCAATGATGTAGGACTCATGAATCAACAAGCAGAGATAGAATAGGAAAAGTACTAAGATAATTAGCCCTGGCTGGTGTGGCTCCGTGGATTGGTGCCGGCCTGTGAACTCAAGGGTCACTGCTTTGATTCCTAGCCAGGGCACATAGCCAGGTCTCCAGCCATGTCCATAGCTGGAGGCGGGTGAAAGGCAACCATACGTTGATGTTTCTCTCCCTTCCTTCTTCCCTCCCTGCCCTGCTCTCTGAGAATAATGAATAAAATATTTTTTAAAGGAAAAAGTACTAAAATAATTGAACAACATAAAACACATCAGCCCAAATCCCTATCCCACACCATTTCCCAAATACGAGGCTACTTTAACATTGAAATGGAAGAAGTCAAAACATATTAAACTTACACACCACAGAAGTGAATAGCTTTAAACCATTCAAGCTTAAAAGCAGAGGGAGAAATCAGAGAAAGGTAGGCTGGCAGATAGAAAGTACATAAAAGCAAAATTCTAATTTTAGAAAAATAACCAGGCCATAAAGCAAAGGACAGAGTGCAAAAAAGAAATGTTTGCAGCAAAAATACAGAGGACGAGTTACTACCTTTACATTGTAAATGGTTAAAACAAACTAACGTCATCGAAGAACACAAGTGAAGAATTCACTCACACAGAAAATTCCTATCAGTGGCTACCAATGACAAAATATTGGTTCAAAGGGCTTTGTAGATATTAATAATCCATGTGTTGGCTGCAGCCAGTACAGGAAGGCTGGGACCGAAGGCCACAGCAGGTAGATGCCAGAGTTTGTGCTCTTAACCTCTATATTAATAGTGGTTGTATTTCCTAATCTATTGTGATATACATTGACCAAACTGACCCAACAGATATATCTATGGACACGCATAAATACAACACAAATAAAACAAAACTTTAAAACCTCTTAACTAGCACCATCAGAGAGATTTTGAAATCATAGCCATTCAAAAGAATAGATTGCTGTGCAAAGAACAAATAGGCAAAGATCTTGGGATTTGATGGTACAAAACACCTATAATTTTTTAAAACCCTCAGTAATGGCCCAAATTACAGAATGAACACGACAAACAATCATGTTATGATGATAGTGTTGAAGACAGAGCAAGTGGGGAAGGAGAGGAGAAGTCTTAGAAAAGAGTTGCAACCTGGAAAAGAAATCCAGGAGTTCCAGCATCTAAAAGCAGAGGACAGAGAGAATTGAGGGCAGGTATGATAGACAGTGTAAGCCAACTAGCTGACAGAAGTTCAGGTTTTATCTGGAACCTTTGCTGCACAGAATAAAGGACTATTCCCTACAGTCTCTTATCGTTGGATGTGGTCATGTGACTAAATGTTGCCTAAGGAGGTAAGAGTGGAAACATTGGGTGATCTATCCAGAAAGGTTGTTTAAAGGGAGTTGGCTCAGGCAGGAGAGTTCCTCCTTCTTCTATCCTGAAACTTGGAAGTGATGGCTGGGGCTCTAGCAGCCATTTTGGACCATAAGGTTACCTTGAAGATGAAAGCCATATGCAACAGAAAAAGGGAAACATGGATTCCTCTTTTCACTGTGGAGCACCCACACTAGTCTGAAACTGCCTCCTTCTAGACATTTTTTTTTCTTATCCTCCCCATCTGGGGATATTTTTCTATTGCATTTACAGAGGGAGAAAGGGAGGAGAGAGAGCGATGGAAAGAGAAAGAGATGGAGAGACAGAAAGAAATTTGTTGTTTTACTTATTTATGCATCATTGGTTGCTCCTAAGTTCCCTGACCAGGAATTGAACCCAAAACCTTGGAGCACTGAAATGATGCTCTAAAAAACTAAGCTACCCAGCCATGGCCTCCTCACATTTTCTTTAAAAGACTTTATTTATTTACTTTTAGAGAGAGGGGAAGGGATGGAGGAAGAGAGGGAGAGAAACATCAATGTGCAAGAGACTCAGTTGCCTTTTGCGTGCCCCCAACTGGGGACCGGGCCCACAGCCCAGGCATGTGCCCTGACTGGGGACCGAACCGGCAACCTCTAGGTTTGCAGGCTGGCACCCAATTCACTGAGCACACCAGCCAGGGCTCTAGGCACCTTTTATATGAAGGAAAAATATGCTTCTGTATTGTTAAACCACTGTTGTTTGGGGATTTTCCCCTGTGCATCTATGCAGATACAGTTAGTAATAAATGAAAACTTCACAGGGCTTTGCAGGAGACAACAGTTCACTACGTGAAGAGCAAGATTAATTTTTGATAGTTCACTCTTCATATGCAGGTGAACGTTCGGTCATCCAAGAACAAAAGGGTAATCCTAGAAGCTGCCAGAAGGAAAGGAACAAATGGGTGGGTTATTTTTAATGCAGCAAGGGTCAGGTTGGAAAGGTTTTCTCAAGCACGTAGTGACCCGAAACTCTAAATAGATATGCTATCTTGAAAATATGTAGAGAAAATGTGCTTAAACTTAGAATCATAAATTGTCAAGCTTACTTTGAAGTTCAAGAGAAAAAAAAAAAAAGGCCTTGAAATGTAAGGACAAAGAAAACAAAACAAAAAAAAAAACCACCAGTTAAAAAAAAATTTTTTTAAAGCAAATCTTTTTTTTTTTAAAGATTTTATTTCATTATTTTTAGGAAGAGGGGAAGGGAGAGAGGCAGAGAGGGAGAGAGACATCAATGTATGGTTGCCTTTCACCTGCCTCCAGCCACAGACCTGACTGGAGACCTGGGGAATCGGATCTGCGACCTTTGGGTTCGCAGGCCGGCGTTTTAACCACTGTGCTACCAGCCAGGGCAGTTTTTAAATCTTTTCTGAAAAAAATTACTCTAGGACATATTTTTATTATTTTTTAAGATTTTATTTATTATTTTTAGAGAGAGGCAGAGAGGGAGAGAGACATCAATGTATGGCTGCCTTTCACCTGCCTCCAGCTACGGACCTGGCTGGAGACCTGGCTTGCAACCTGGTTATGTGCCCTGGCTGGGAATCGAACCAGTGACCTTTGGGTTCGCAGGCCGGAGTCTTATCCACTGTGCCACCAGCCAGGGCTATCTAGGACATGTTTTTTAAAAATCCAAGAAAGAAAGAAAGCATGTGATACTGGAAATAGTGGTGAGAGAATAAATCAATAAGACTCACAGTTAAGTAAAGAAGAACAATTACTGTCTAGAGGGAGAATAAATAAATACACGATAGCAGGATTACATTTAAAAATCAGATGATTTTAATGTGACAATTGGTTGTGAGGCTGGGTTGGGCACAAGAGAAGTGAAAACTTGCTAAGGGTCTTGCCTTGTTTTGGAAGAGCATATACACAGCCATTAAACCCAACTGCTGATGGAAAATATGTGTGTTTAAAACCTGACAGTTAATATTCACAGGGAGCTTGAGGTAACGGGGGCAGGAGGAAGACTGAGAGAGAAAGGGGAAGCGGGTGGAGGGAGGAAAGAGAAGAGAAAAACCAAACACCTTCTCACCCAAAACAAACATATGCACCAAAATTCCCAAACTTGTGAAGAAATTTAATGGTAGGAATAAAAACTGGAAATGAAAAAAGAAACCCAAATTCAGTGCGGAGAAAAAAAAATTTCGGAGGAAAATCTGACAGCCAAAAAGGAATCTTCATGATTCAGGGAAACAGATGAATAGGTTAAAGGGGAACAAAACAGTAAGTTTACCTTTAAAATATTTTTCTTCTTATTATTTTATCCTGTCTCAAGGATATTTTAAGAGAGAAGGAAAGAGAGAAGGGAGAGAGAGAAACATCGAGGTGAGAGAGGAACATCAATTGGCGGCCTGATGTTGTGCCTAGACAGGGGATCAGACACTTCGGGACTGGAGATTGAATCCACAACCTAGGTATGTGCACTGACTGGGAATCAAACCTGCAACGTTTCAGTAATGGCAAAGGTGCTCCAACTAACTGAACCACACCAGCTAGGGTGGGTAAACTTATCATGATAGATGCTCCTAAATGACTGATACAAAAACCATTCCTGATTAAACAAACAAATAAACCTTGGCAATGAGGAAATGAAGGAGAGGCAGGGATTTCTGGCATCTACTTGTGACAACATCAGAAGCAAAGAGAACGTTAGGCCCCTGACCCCCAGACAGAGACCCTAAGGAAAAGCTACCTGAGATTATCAGCCCAAATATTTTCTAAATTCAATGAAATCTAAATAAAAATTCTAAAAACATTTTGGAAGGATTTTTAATGGGTTTGACAACCTGATTCTCAATTATAACAAACCAAAGGTGAGAGACTTATTCTATTAACTATACAAATAATAGGGAAGATACTAACAGGTAGATGGCACAGAATACAGTAAGGAAAATGTGCAAGTCAGAATTTACGGAGTAATATTGGCATTTCAAATTCCTAAAGCTGCATAAACATCCTTGATGGCATTGTCACAATTAGCTGACAACTTTTAAAGTTAGACCATTACTTTCATATTACCCTCCCCTGTAAATTCTACGTGGATTAAAGATCTAAAAATTAAGCTAAAATAATAAAAGCATCGCAAATATTTCTTTAATTTAGGGGTTGAACAAGACATTAATTAAGTCCAGAAAGCATGAAGTAAAAAATAATGACAGTTATTGTGCATTATTATTAATGTGCTGGTTTGGCGGTGTGACTTAGTGGATTGAGTGCCCACCTGTAAACCAAAGGGCTGCTGGTTCATTTCCCAGTCAGGGCACATGCCTGGGTTGCGGGGCCCGGTCCCCAGTCAGGAACCCTCGAGAGGCAACCACACAATGATGTTTCTCTCCTCCTTCTCTTTCCCTTCCCCTCTTTCTAAAATAAATAAATAGGCATTAAAAAACAATGACAGATTTGACTTAGAAGCAATTAACACATTAAAAACAAGATTATGGCCCTGGCAGTGAATGAGGCACTGGCCTGCGACCTCCGGTTCGCTGGTTCGATTCCCAGCCAGGGCACATAACCAGGTTGCAAGCCAGGTTTCCAGCCAGGTCCGTGGCGGGAGGTGGTGAAAGGCAACCATACATTGATGTTTCTCTCCCTCTCTAGCCTCTCTCCCTTCCCCTCCCTCTAAAAAATAAGAAATAAAATCTTTAAAAAGAAAGATTATGTTTGTTTTTAGGAGGGAGGGAGAGAGAGAGAGAAATGTCGATATGTGAGAGATACATTGAGTGGTTGCCTCTCCCACATTCCCCAACTGGGGACCTGGCCCGCAACCCAGGCGTGTGCCCTGACTGGGAACCGAACTGCAACCTTTTGGTTCGCAGGTCGGCACTCAATTAACAGAGCCACACCAGCCAGGGCTAATTAACACCTTTTTGTATGAAACGAGAAATCTTAAACTTGGTGAAGAAAAGAGACAAGTAATAATCTGGAAGAATATATGAACAAATTGTTAATACGCATAATCGATGACTTGTTTCTAAAGCGAAGGTGTGCACATCAAGAAACCCGTCAGAAAACCGACGAAGATATTTCCATGGGCAGCATCAAAGGAGTACATTTAACGAAGGTACACTTCACCCATGATCAGAAAAAAAAAATCTAAGAAGAACCAGATAATTTTCACCCCTTGCTTTGGACCCACTGAAAAGATTCTTTTTCTAAAGAGAAACCAGCGTTTTTATGCGTGACTGTGTGAGTATATGTTAATTCTGCTTCCTTGAGGGGGATTTGAAAACATCTGTATACATTTTTAAACCCAGAATCACTTGCCCAGCAATTCTGCTTCTAGGAGTCTGGGCTGCAGGCACTTTTGCAGGTGTGGGAACATTGGAAACAAGCGAGGTGTCTTTCAATAAGGGACTGGATAAATTGGGGCACACCCACCCCAATAAATGCCACACACATCTTAGGGTTAATCAGCGAATTAAATCTATCTGTAGTATTGTGGAAAGTTGCAGAAGAATAATATTAGGTGAGAAAATAAGTCATAGAACAACATAGACGTCATCATCTCATTGGTGTACAAAGGAAAACTAGGTTGGGTAGCTCCGTTGGAGCAACCCCCCAATACATCAAAGGCGGCAGGTTCTATTCCTGGTCAGGCACCTGCCGGGGTTACTGGCCAGGTCCCCAGCTGGGAGGAGGTTTGTGAGAGGCAAACCTATTGCTGTATCTCTCCCACATCGATGTTTCTCTCCCTCTCCTTCTCCCTCCCTTCCCCTCTCTCTAAAAAAGTAAATTAAAAAATATAAATATAAAAGAAAAACTGATGACTAAAAGAAGAGTGACCTAAAGCTACTGGGAGAGTTTCACTCATTATAAAACTACTAGACAGCGGGAAGGATGACAGTTAGAACCTGGTTACACGAAATGTAACAGGACCCTGGAAGAAGAATCACACACAGGCCACTTGTCACTCAAGGCTGTCCAGGGAGGCCCCACGGGCCCGTACCCCAGTTCAGACGCGTACAAACACCTGCCCTCCCAGTCACAGAGCAAACACATACACCTGCACCTATCTTCACATACCTTCACACACCTGCACATACATGCAGACAACTCCGGATGCCCGCTCTCCCACCCAGCATACACACTTGGGGACAGAATACACACCCAGCTGAGTGACAGCTGTTCAGGGCAAGTGTGATAGCAAAAACTTTCTTTGAGGAAGAAAACTATGTCCGTGGGTGAGGTAGTGGGCTGCTTCTCATTTTCCAAAGTGAGCTTCTCCAGCAGCACCAAGCCCTGGGCCTGAGCTCAGGGGGGTCCCTGCAGGCACCCAGTCTCTCCGAACCCTGAACCCCCACATCCCCACGGGCACCCTGCTGCCTCTCCCTCTTCCTTTCTCTCTCCCTTCTTCTCACAGGGTGCCAGGGACTGTTGGCGCTCCTCCCACTTTAGAGGGCACAGAAGCCCAGAGCAGAAAGGAGATGCTCTCACTGTCTCCAACACCTTGCGACACCTTAGTAAACAAAGCGAAGGGGGATGCCCTACTGTGACTCCCAGGCCCCAGCTCTCCACCACCCCAGGTGCGACTCCCTGCTTTTGGGACAGTTGGATCCCATCTGTGGGGCCTGTCCTCTCTCCAAGCTCTTCACACAGCACCCACGCTGGTCAGCACCCTGGTCGACCCCTCACCCACCAGCTGCCCCGGAGTCTGAGCTCAGGTCTTTCCAAAGAGTCAACCCCTAACCTCCCCAAGTCCCCAGAGGCAAGTCCCCAGCTCACCTGCCTACTCAACACCCCCAGGCTCTCCCTGTCCCTTCTGTCCCAGTCTCCCCACCCTCCCCTGCTGGCCACACAACCCTCAGCCTGCCCCCCGAGCCGGGCCATACCTCTGTGGTGGGACAGAGCGAGTTTCTGCTGGAGTCTCCAGGCGGCAGTGAGCTTCTCGCACTTCCTATTTATACGACGTTGTTAGGAAACTGAGAGGCAGAAAGAGGAAGTGATGCCCAGGCCATTTCTGTGCAAGTGACTCTTCCCAAGATCACCCAGCTTCTCAGAACTGGGGGACACCGATATCAACATTCGTGCTAAACTTCACTGATTTTGCAAATGTTCCTTCTCTTCTGCAAATGCCTACTGCATCTCCCGGCAAACTCCTACGTCTGGTCCTCTCTGTCCGCTCAATGCAAAGTTCCTCCAGGCGGTCTCCCCTGAGACGGCAGCAGGGTGCAGGGGGACGTAGCGGGTGCAGGGGTGTGGGGGTGCAGGGGAAAGGTGCTGCTGTACCGAGAGCGGAGGACACCCAGAGCCACATGGACGCACCTGCACCCCTGCTCAGAGCATGGCCCTGCAAGTAGCTTTGCCAGGTTTTAGGACCCCCACCTATTACTTCCAAGCACCTAAATCATCAAAGGGCCATTGAGAGAACCAAATCTGATGCCGCATGGCAGGGCCTGAGCTCAGCCCTGGCCATAGTCACCCCCAAGGGTTAGTGGCTATTATTTTGATCCCCCCAGTGTCCTTTCCTCTTGCACCTCCCCACACTGTCCCGCAGACCTCAGCGTTCCTGATGTCTTTCCCCACCCCGGTGTCACGAGTGGCTGACATTTCTCTCCCCAGCACCCAGCACCTGCCCTAGCACAGAGGAGGCCCTTAGTGGCTGCAGGTGGATGAGCGAATGACAGCTGAGCACAGCAGAGCTGGGGCCAAGGCAGGCTGCGTGAGGCACCCGCTTTGATATAAAATTTAGGAGGGCATCCAGCCATGTAATAATCAAGGCACATTAATGTTAATGCAGTATTGTGAAAAGTCAAAATTCATGCCAAACATCACAATAAAAAATTTTAAATACAGACAAGCTCAATAACAGTGCCATGACAAGCCATACCGGAGTCTGAGGCAGAAGGAAAAGACAGGCAGGCGAGTGGAAAGGAGGGCACCTCCCCGGAAGGAGGGTGCAGTGGCAGGGACAGGGACAAACGACAAGAGGGTCCAAGGACCGGTAACAAAGGCGTTGGACTGCTGCCCTCCCTCCTGCCAGGAAAGGTAAGCCTGGGCAGGAGTAGCCTGGCCTGTCCCAGGAGGAGAAGGCCAGGCTGCAAGGCCGCGGTGGCTGCAGGACCCCAGCGCTCCGGGGACATTTGCTGGTGTGAAATCCCTCTTGGTGTGGAGAGGTTTGCACAGGTGTCTGTCCAGGGCTGGAGAGGAGGAAGTTCAAGTATGGTCCAGGGCCTGTCTTCTCTCCTACGTGCTCCCACTCAGCCAGTCCTGAAGGGGCCACATTACCACCTGGTCAGCAAGAGCCCAATTGTGGGGAGAGGGGCCCTTCCGGGGGTCACCTGACCCATCTCTGCCCCAAAAGCACCGGGGCCTGGAAAACCAGCAGGGGCGCTGGGCTCTCCAGGTCGCTGGGCATTGCTGCTCTTGATGCCCCGGGGGAAGGTCTCACCCCCGCCCCCCGCCCACCAAGAGAGGGCAAGAGACCCACACTGCCAGGAGCCCAGCCCAACTGGCTCCCATTTCAATACGTGTATGTGACAGGTGGGCCCGGCCACAGGCAACTGCAAAGCTGCCCGCCACACCAGAACCCTGCACGGAGCTCAGGGCTGTCTCCGAGTCAATGTCTCAGGCCTGTGACAGTCATGCTGTCACATCTTCTCATGCCAAGACCTCTGTCTTCTTTGGGTGCCTTGAAAGAGGCCTCCTTATTGGGGGAGGGGAGAGAAGAAATGGAAAAACACACCTACTTTTCCCCACTGAGTCAGCATCCTGCACTTTCCCTCCCAGCCCGCCGCTGACCCCAGGGAGCATTTTGTTCTATTTCCCTTAACAGAGGCAGGATCCTTCTGACTCCCAAGGGCACTTCTTTCTAGGAAGGAACTTGGAAAAGTGGGGAATTGGTGCTTCGTTGGGTTTTCCCTCTTGTTTTTACCGGTACCGTAAGTAATCAAGATTTAATTCTTTCTTTCTGGTTGAGGTTGGTTTCTTAACCCCGCTCCTCTCACACCTGGCTGCTGGACTCCCTCTCCCAGCCCAGGTGGGCTCCTGCCAGCAGGGGTGGGTGCACCCGTGAGAGGACGTGTTCGTAGGTGGCCTGAACATAGAATATCAAAATTTAACATGGTTCGCTCTGGACAAGAAAATGGCCAATGATATAAAAATAAGGAAATTAGCAACAGTGATAAGCCAAGCAGAAGTAGACCGAGAAAAGCTTAATCATGCTCTTGAGGGTGCCTTTCATGTGGGTGGGAGATGCCACAGAGGACACAGGGCTGTGGTTACCTCAGGGGGTATTTATAAATCTACACACGCATGTGAACACCACTGTCAACGGGAGAGCCCTAGTTCTTCTCATCAACGCAGTAAAGAATTACAGATCAGTGGGCCTGTTAGCGTGCACGTCAAGTTTATCGGTGAATGGGAGAGCAAAAGCAAGGGTGGCCAAATGCCAGGGTGAAAGCTCACTCTAGTGTGGCCAGAGTCAAGCCAAGAGCCAACAGAGCGAGTCCTTGTCCTGATGACTCATGTAGCTGGCAGGATGGGGGTGAAGAAGTTAGATATTGATCGACGGATAAAGGTGGTGTCAGCTTCTCTCAGGGGGGCGGGGGGGATGTGTGGGGTTTGTGAACCCGAGTCCTTATCTGGCTCCAGACTCCGTCCGTTCATCTTGTAAAACGCGTAAGTGAAACAAGGCAGTTAATTAAAATTAGGACAGGGACCCAAAATTATTTATGGGCTTTTTCTGTAAGCGGTAGGAAGTCTCTTGTAAAACAGATAGTGACCAGAGGTAAGCAATGAACCAACGCTGGTGAAAAGGAAAGGCATTTTGTTTATGGAAAGGCTCTACAAATTTAGATTAAAGGTGCAACTCTGCTGTTAAGCCCCGCTCCCTTTCAAAACCCCCCAAGCGCACAGTCCTGCCAGATCGGGCCAGTTTTAGAACAGACAAGCAAGAGATACCATCTTTCAGAAACACAACAGTTCACAGCTTCACATTTTCCAGTCGTAATTCAAAGTTCCCAGCAGCTGCTGTGCTCAGTTAGGGGAAGATCCTGCCCCCATGCCCTGACTCCTCCACCCCCCGGAATTCCAGAGGAGTCCTCCCCTGCTCCTCAAGCTAAGTGGCTGTTTGAGTGTCCGAGAGGGGTGGTGGTGAAAATATTGGAATAATCAGATATTGGCTATAAAATAAATGTGTAAGAAAGAGATAAAATTTGTAGTCGCTCTCTCTCCTAACTTCCCTCCCTACTTTCTGTCTTCCTTTATTTTTTTCTCACAGAACAAGTCTGAATACATGCAGCGTGGGGGGTGGCGGTGGCTGGAAAGAAAGTTCTGGAGACAACGGTGGGCCATTCGTGTCAGGGGCAGCACACTGTTGGCGCCCCAGCTGGCCCAGGGGTGTGACGGATAGAAAATCAAAGACTCAGGACTCCCGGCTCCATCCAAGAATGAAGGCACACTCCAACCAATTCATTTTGCTTATTCTCCCCTTTTTATTATGTGTTTAATAGAGTGACACTGGGTTTAAAAGTCTACATTTTAAAAAGTTGAAAGAGCTGTCTCCATAAACATTAAAAATTCCACATGAGAAGAGCCACTTGGTCAGTTTAGTTGGCCACGTTTTTATTTTCCCAGAGGAATGTAGAACAGTAACGTGTCTTACAATGGATGGCAGCTTAGAGTCTATGAAATACAGTAAAGTATCGACAAGAACATAACAGTAATAATGACCACAGACCCAGCGTTTGCACTATGGACACTGGGCCCCACCTTACACTTATACGATTCCTTCTATTTCTCACGATTACCTTTAGGTATCTGTTATTATGTTCACGTCACAGATGAAGAAGCTGAGGCGTAAAAAGTGA
The DNA here is from genome assembly GCA_004026585.1 of Noctilio leporinus. Lineage (NCBI taxonomy): Eukaryota > Metazoa > Chordata > Mammalia > Chiroptera > Noctilionidae > Noctilio > Noctilio leporinus. Next base: position 70,099 of record PVIW01005820.1, on the reverse strand, counting down.
CGTAATTTGCCAAGAGTAACATAGTCTGTGGTAACACGGCATTGTTTTCTTTATACTTTTAGTCTCAAACCATTTCAAACTACGGAAAGTGTTAAGGGTGACACAAAGAACTCCAATGGACCCTTTGGGTGAAAACCCCATTCAATCTTCACTCCTTGTCTCTGCAACATCTTCGATAGCAAAGTGTCCAATCCAGGACCACGTGTTGCATTGCGTTTTCACATCTCTCCCATCTCCTTCAATCTGGAGCAGCTGCCTCCGTTTTCTTTGACATCTTCAACCCTGCAGGCCAGCCATTTTGCAGAATGTCTCCAAGTTTGGGTTTGTCTGATGTTTCCGCACGATCAGACTCAGGCTATATATTTTTGACCAGAATAACGGATCCTGGACTCTTCTCAGTGTGTCCCATCAGGTTTCCATTTCAATTTGTTCCATTATGGTGACGTTCATTCTGATCACTAGATAGGATGGCCAAGTTTCTTCACTGTAAAGCTACTCCCGAGTTTTGTAATTAACAAGTATTTCATGGAGAGATGCTCTGAGACTATGTAAAATTCCACCCATCCCCTCACTATTACCCACTGATTTAATAGTCAATAATGTTCCTTAATTAACATTATTAATTAAGGAAATATTTCCATGATGGTTGCCGATTTTTTAATTGCATAGTTCCTTCTACATTTATTAGTTGTCATCTGTATGAAAGAGCTTTTTAATTTCTCCCCATGTTTTTTTTTTTGTTTTAATTTTTTAAAAAGATTTTATTTATTATTTTCAGAGAGAAGGGAAAGGAGAGAGGCAGAGAGGGAGAGAGACATCATCAATGTATGGTTGCTTTTCACTTGCCTTCAGCTATAGACCTGGCTTGCAACCTGATTATGTGCCCTGGCTGGGAATCGAACCAGCGACCTTTGGGTTCACAGGCCAGCACCTTATCTACTGTGCCATTAGCCAGGGCCTTCTCCCCATGTTTTTATTCACTTTTTTAATCAATGTGGACTCATGGAGTTCTATTTTATTAAGTAAATTGCAATCAATTGCTATCATTATTTGTTTGGATGTTGTAATCACCTCAGTTTTGGCCAGCGAGAATTCCACCAAATTGGCTCCTGTGTCCTTTTGACATATTCCCATCATTTCCTAAGGCTGCCCTGATTTTTGGTTATAATAAGATACTCCCATCTTGGACTTCCCCTGCCCCAGTCTTGAACTTGGGCATTTCTCTAAGGAGCTCTGCTGACTTTTAGTGGAGAGTGGTATTTAGAGCCCACTGCTGCTGGTGGGGTCTCCCTGAGCCCAGACCTTCTCAGTGAACAGAGCCAGGAAATGGGTGAATGAACGAGTGAACACATGTAGGTACAGCTACATTTACTTCTACATTATTTGAAAATCATCATCCTCCCACCAATCCAACACCACAGGGCATTGGACTTCAGCTTTCTCCCAAATGTCTCTGCACATCTCCACTTAGTTATGAGAAGCTGGACTACTGTCTCCGTATGTTTACGTAGTTGCTCACCCACCAGTATGTAGCCCACCTCCCTGCTGAACTGCCAGCTGCTCTGACACCCACATTGGGGGGTTGAATTGTGGCCCCCAAGAGATGTTCAAGTCCTAACCCCAAGTATTTCAGATGCGACCTTACTTGGAAATAAGGTCTTTGCAGAGATCATCTAAAAACACAAGTGAGGTTATTAGGGTAGGCCCTCCTCCAATATGGCTGGCGTCTTTGTAAAAGGGAGAGTGGGACCCAGAGCGAGGAAAATGGGACAACACACAGAGAGAAGAGGGCATGTGACAGGAGCGTCCATAAGCCAAGGACACCAAGGATGTCCAGCAAACAATGGAAGCTAGAAGGGGCAAGGAAGACTTCTCCCCCAGAGCCTCCAGAGAGAGCGTGGATTGCTGACACTCTGATTTTGAACTTCTAGTCTCCAGAACTGTGAGACAGTAAACCTCTGTCCTTTTAAGCCACCCCAGCCAGGAACATGTCCTCCTTGCGTGAGTCCAGGTTGCCTTCCTGCCCTGTCCCTGCGCCTCTCCTCTTGGGGAGGGAAGGAGGGCGGGAGTCTGAAATCAGAACTTAAACAGGGGCCCGTCTACCTCCAAAAGCTGTGTTCTTCATTATTTCGTTGTTTTCTTTTTCTTTCTCTCTCTCTCTCTCTTCAATCCTTAACTTTGTAGGTCTTTACTTAAAATCTGATTGGCCAACTTAGCATTTTCCACTGACGTGGGGAACAGAAACCTTCGCAGGCTTCCCGATCTTTTGCGTAGGCGCTACCTTTGCAGCAGCCTTAGCAGCAGCCATTGACGTGTTTTTAGATGCCGGCTTAGCCTTGTTCGCTCCCTTCGCAGCCCCGATAGCTTGTTCTCATTGAGCTTTCTTAACTTCAGGCTTTTGCTTCCTCTTGGCCATTATACCAGCCAGAGGTGCGCCAGGGATGGCCCTCTGGAATTTCACCGCACGGCAGGTTCTCTTCCTTTGAATTTCTTTTCCCCATCCCCTTTGGCGCTTTCTTCTGCAGAGGACAGTCCAGTTTATACCTCGAGGATTCCTCTTGGAAAGGAACGCTGACTGGCATTCTGCATGAAGAAGCTGGAAAACCTTCCCCTAGGTCCTGGCGTAGCTCCTCCTGGGGAGATCTTGCACCCACCGAAACTGCACAGCTCGACCTCCATGGGCTGCAGCTGCCGGAAAGAAGGAAAGATCTATTTTACCCTTTTTATATACCACAGTTGGAGGGACCAAAATAAGCCTATTAGTAATCGGTTCTCAGTAAACGCTATAGCAGGTGTTGGTACCCAAAGCCTGGCTTTGTTCCACCCACGAGCTAAAATTGGTTGTGAACGCTCGACGTTGCTGGGAAAAATCGAAAGAAGAAATTTGTTTGGTGGTGGAAATGGTAGGAAATTTAAATCTTCACGCCCATGAATAGCTGGATTGGATCACAGCCACGCTCGTTCACTCATGTTTTGTCTGATGCTGCGCTAAGGTGTGGAGCTACCTTGGTCCAGTCGGGTGATGGAGACAGGAACGGTAAGGCCAGCAAAACTGTGGTTACGACCCGCCCCTTCGCAGAAAACGTCTGCCAGCCCCTGTCGTCCACTAGATAGTCCAAGGGCATCTGATGAGAGGATGAGAGGTGACGTCCATCCAGAGAGGCAAGGGACAGCTTCCGGGGGCACAGGCTGGCCCTGGGCAGTGAAAGGGGACACAGGATTTTAACATTCATTCATCTGTGCAGTAAGCGCTGAGCTCTCACTGTGTGCTAGGTAATGGAGCGCAAAGATGAGGTTAGCCTGGCCACATGGGCTTCACAGTCTTGGGGGGGGAGGTGCACAAAGCTCTCTCTCCTGTGCCTGTGAGGATCCCCACTCATGATGGGAGGGTGTGGAAACCGGAGGAGGTATCCCCGGAGCTGGATCTGGGAGTTTATGAAAGTTCTTGCCAGATCAAAGAAAAGGGATATCTGGGAGGCCTTCTCGGAGGTGAGGGCGTTGGGCCTCAGACCGATCATCCCTGGGACCTACTCATCGATCTGGTTAGCTGAGAGGGGCACAGGCAGTCCAGAGGGCCGCAGACCCACAGGCCGGGAGTGGCCCCCCAGGTCACAGGCACTTAGTGGTGGAGTGGGGGCCAGTGCTACCTGCTATGACTTTGAGCACAGTAAGAAATCCCAGGGGTGAATGTGCAGCCTTGCACTCTCAGGACCCTTTCCTCCCCCTGCCCACTCTGGTTCCTGGGACTTCTGGTAGAACGATGACCAAGGAAAGCTCAGCTTGGCCTCACTTCCAAGGGAAACCCAGCCTTCTCCTGCCTGCGCCCTCCCTCGGTGACCTGCACAACCTCCATCCAGGTCAGCAACTCCCACGCTCTGCTGCAGCTCCTTGCGTTCCTGTCTCCCTGTGAACCCGACAACCAGTCAGGAGCGGGGACCACACCGTTCACTTCTTACCTCTGACGCTGAGGAATGTGGGTGCTCACTTAACATTTGCCGAATGGACTGGAGTGCATTGCACGGAGTGGACAGGTTGGAATCGGATCAAATAGGAATGTAAGGGCACCAGGGGTGACCTCAGCAGGACTAAGGTGGCTTCCCTACATCATCTCCAAAGTCACAAGACTCGTCCAGTAGCCTTTTTTTTTTTGGTGAGGGAGATAAGTAATGCATCCCTTTTATCGGTCGTGCATGAAACTTATCTACAATCGTACCTAAACAAACATGTTCCCGTATCTCTGTGGACTTCCTTCTCCTTTCTGAGCAACCGCGGCTATCAGGAGCCCCAGCCCATTATCTCCCCCACGGAGCCAGCCCTGCTCTGAAGGACTTCCCATAAACGTTCACACCAGCGCAGTGACCCTGGTCCCTCCCCGCCCGCTATTCCACCCCAATCTGCGTTCACTTTCCTCTGGCAAAAACTCGGGCTTCTGTAACTTTCCGCCTGTCCCGCCTGCTACCTCATCAGGCCTTTATTACGTCTCCAAGAGCTTCCTGAGCCGTCCTGCCCTGCCCTGCCTGCCCTGCCTGCCCTCCCAGCACGAGCTCTTCCTGTTGCACAATTGCCGGGGGGCACCATGCACTCTGTGTGCGCCTTAGGCGGCCCTGAACGGTAGCTCCTGAGTTGTGCAACACAGGGACCCTGAGAAACCACCAGAGTGACCTGTCACCGTCTTGCTCAAAAAGGCCGTCAGCCCCGGAATTTCCATCGGCCAGGGCATTAACTCCGAGCCTGTCACAGAGTTCACTTCATGAGCCTTCCTTTCCAGCCTTTGTGTCCCCTCTCCCTAGTGCCCCCACCGTGCCCTCCAAGTGTGCCCAGGCGCCCCTCATGTCTGAGCCCCGGAGTCGAGTTCCACTTCTCTGCACTGTTTTCACTTTATTTTTTATTTTATTATTTTAAAGATTTTATTTATCTATTTTTAGAGAGACGGGGAAGGGGAGAGAAAGAGGAAGAGAAATATTAGCTTGTGGTTGCTTCTCACTCACCCTCAACTGAGGACCCGACCCGCAACCCAGGCCTGTGCCCTGACTGGGAATCGAACTTGTGACCCCTTGGTTTGCAGGCCGGCGCTCAGTCGACTGGGCCACCCCAGTCACAACTGTCTACATTTTTAAACAGAGTTTCCCTCAGCCACGAACATAATCAGGTGGCTGCCATCTTTAAAAACAAAACGATCTTTTCCCCTACGTTCTTCCTAAACCCCACTCTCCTCCCGAGTCAGTTATTCGTTCATTTGTTCATAGTTTTGTTCATAGTTTTGAGTTTTGAGGGCACAAGAGGACAGCCCCTTCTGCTGGGTCCTGAGGATACATCCATGAACAAAACAGACAAGGCTGTGCCTTTGGGGCTCTTACAGTCTCCGGAGGGAGATACACACTCTACAAGGAAGGTAACAGTTTAGTAAAGAATGGAGGCCACGTAGCGTTTGGGGAGGGGACACGTGCTCTGGGTGAGTAGAGCTATTTACGGGGTTGGGCAGGTGAGGGGGGAGCAGGGTGCAGTATTCAGCGGCGTGGTCAGGGGACACCTCCTGGAGCAGGAGATATACTTGCCATTTCTACAGGTGTTTACATTCCCGGTCATTACTCCTCACCTCCCCGCCACTCCCCGCACACTTATTCCTCAGCCCAGGGAAATCTGCTCCATCACCCTGCCAAGAACAAGTCCAGCAGGGACCTGCACATCACCAAAGCTGGGGGCACCGTCCCGCACGGTGGAAGCAGAGCATAGCACTGCTGAATACAGAGTGTTTGTTACCCGATGTGCCTCGGCCTCCAGGGCCCCATGCGTTCCAATTCCTTCAACTTCTCCTTTGTCATCTTTCCCTTCTCCGACCATCCCTTAAGCGACAGTGTTTCCAAGTCCCATCCAGACCCTGGCTCATAGTGAGCTGTGTTTTCCCTGGAGAGTTCCATCCACGTATGCTATGAAATCCAAATCTCTTACCTCTGCAGGCTCCTTGTAGTTCAGGAAAGGTGATGCCCTCCTGCATAACTAAGTGTCAGGAGCCTGGAGGGCGCCCTCACAGAGCACGAGGAAGGCAGAGGCTTAGGGCCTGAGGTCTGGGGTGAGAAGAGGACTAGAAAATCTGCAGTGGGGTGCAGGGACCCTGGAAACATGGTCCCAAGTGAAGCCCTGTTGGGGTCCTCCTGAAATGGCAGTGGGGCATGGAGTCCGGCTCCGGCCAGGCTAAGTCTGTAAGACCCGACCAGAAAACCAGGAAGGCTGGGTGCGTACAAGTCCCTACGCTGTGATCAGACGACTCCCGTGGGAATCTGGCCATGAGAATTTTCTATACTTCCTTTGAAGCCAGCAAACTTCCTTGACTTGTTTTTGTAATCATAGCAGATGTTAAACCTTCCTCATTCTCCCTATTTTTAAGGAACTACCTGGAGCCCTTGATGCCTCCTTGTCTAGCTGATCATGTCCTGGGGCAAGACATCAAGTTCCTACCATTGTTGTAGAAATGTAGTAACTCCTATTCTATAAAAAGTTCTTCCTTCACAACAAAATGTACATGCACCTCCCACTGTTGTTAATAAATACCTTTGGAGAAAGGCTCCCAGACCTCTTGTCTTTCAGATATTAGCTGGCCTTCTCTTCCCTAGTATAAGCTGCCTGGGAAGGTTCATTTCATCTGAGGCACTGGGGGATCTCCGCAGAGCCCAAAGACAGACACCACCAGGGAGAGTTCCTTGCAGGTGGGAATGACCATTTTTGTGAGGATGTCCTGTTCTGTGTGTGCCCTGTCCTGGAATCATGGTCCTGAACAGTGCAGAATGCCAGGAGAGAGTGAGAGAGTTCCCTGTTCTGCCTTCCCTGAGTTCCTGTTTTCCTTGGTCTCCCTCCGAGGGCATAGGTGTCACAGTGTGGACATGCAATCACATGACTTATTTCAAGCACAAACGTGGCCAGTCACCAGGAGGAGCAGTGGGACAGCTGGACCCCCAATGTCTCTGTCACCAAACTCTAGTTAATGACTTGTAGAAGACACCTTGTTGACATTCCACAAAGTGGCATCCTTCCATACATGAACTTGTAATGGAACGTCCCTCAGGGCACAAGAGGACAAGCCACCATGGATGAGAGTGAGCAGCAACAGCGGATAATAGAAAAGATGTGGGAACGATCAGATCTTGGATGTACTCCTGTCTCCAGCGCCAGGAAGGCAGAACACGACTCATCTAAGCTACTCAGGGTAATTCCCCCCTTTCCAGCAACTGGCTTAGTAAGGGGCGCACACACGCAATCTGGCGGGTGAGACACGAAGAGACAATGTTCCCTGTCAAAAGCCGATGTCCTTCTAACCTCTGGAAACTGTCATCCGCCTGTGACATCTGAACCCACCTCAGCCACCGCTGCGCACGGTCTGAGCTGTCAGAGCAGAAGGAGGGGAAGCCCGTGGGATCAGGATGAGGCTGAGACCCCGGGGGGATTCATGCGGCTGCCCCACCTCTGGGGCCCATGTCTCTCTGCTCAGCCATGGTCGGTAGTTTTGGGTTGCTTGCCACTGACAGAGCCCTGCCCGCTGCACCCTTCTGCATGCCCCGTACCTTTCCCCCTCCTGACGTCCTCTGCTCCGCAGACCATCCCGGATCCTCCCCGACGGTGACGCCAGCGAGACCCTTGCTACTCCAAGGCGGTCCCCAGACTGTCAGCAGCAGCAGCAGCACCTGGCTTCTTGTCGGAAAAGCAGCATCTCAGGCCTCAATGCAGACCCGGGGAATTGGAATCCATATTTCAGTGAGATCCCCAGGTGACGTGCGACCCCATGAACGCTTGAGGTGTGCTAGTGGCACCCACGTTGCCTGTTCCGCCTGTGTGTGACTTCTGTCCTTACCAGGGCCCCGGGGCCCTGGGTCAGCCCCCCGCCCACCCGGCCTGGCTGGAGCACAGCTCCAGGGCTGCTCACTCCGGAGGGTGGAAGGAGGTAAGCGGATCCTCAGCTGTGGCCTGTTTTCTGACCTCGTTTTGTTTTGTTTGGTTTTCCCACACAAGATCTGACTACCGAGCAAGGACTGACTTCAACTGCCCAACTACGGGCACCTGCTCCTGAATTTACCTCCTTAACTCCTTGACGCTGTTCCTTCCTTCCATACCACAGATTGCTCCCTTTGATCAACACACCACAACTGCCCCCACATTTCAGTGTCTCCTGTGGGGGGCTCACAGGCACCCCCCCACCGTCTGAGCCTCAGACCCCCAGCAGCTCTGCCCCAGCACAGCCTCGTGGGGAGCGTGCTGTGGGCATTGCTGCTGCCCAGTGTCCATCCAAGGGACACCATTGTTGGAACTTCCAACGTGGTGAATTGCCCCCTGCGATTTCATGGATTAGTTTTATAATTCGGAAGAGATTTCTAATATCTGAAGTTTTTCATGCATAATGTCTGTGCAGCTCATTAGGCTGCGATAAAAAAAATATCTATGGCCCTGGCTGGTGGCACAGTGGATAAGGTACCAGCCTGTGAACCCAAAGGTCACTGGTTCGATTCCCAGCCAGGGCACATAACCAGGTTGCAAGCCAGGTCTCCAGCCAGGTCTCCAGCCAGGTCCATAGCTGGAGGCAGGTGAAAGGCAACCGTACATTGATGTCTCTCTCCCTCTCTGCCGCTCTCCCTCCCCCTCTCTCTAAAAATAATAAATAAAATCTTAAAAAAAAATCTTTTAAAAAAAGAATAAGACAAAAAAAGAAAAAGAAAAAGAAAAAAGAAATAGTTATGCCCATAACCCTCTTATAACCTAAAAACAAGGGGAAGTTTCTGTTCTGTGTATTCAGCTGAAAGGTTACCAGGAAGTCACTGCACCTGAAAGAAAGTGGGTGTCACCCTGACTGGTATGGCTCAGTGGGTTGGGCGGAGTTCAGCAAAGTGAAAGGTCCGGGTTAGATTCCCCGTCAGGGCACATGCCTGCGTGTGGGCTCAGCCCCACTCAGGGCGCATGCAGGAGGCAGCCCACCCATGTTTCTCTCTCACATTGCTGGTTCTCTCCTTCTCCCTTCCTTCCCCTCTCTCTAAAAAATAAATACATACAGGTTGCAAGCCAGCTCTCCAGCCAACTCTGTAGCTGGAGGCAGGTGAAAAGCAACCATACACTGGTGTCTCTCTCCCTCTCTGCCTCTCTCCCTTCCCCTCTCTCTAAAAATGATAAATAAAATCTTAATAAATAAATAAATATATATATTTAAGGAAAGGAATACATTTTATTTTTCTTGATCAACTGACATGTCCAGCTGAGAACCTGGATAGCACTTGGCAGGATGGCTGGCATCATAACCTGACACATACTGTGGCATCATCCCAACTATCCAACCGAAGGCTTTTTTGTTCCTCCTCCAAGGATGGCGCCCTGGGGTGTAAGTTGGTCTTCCCCACACAGCGCCCCCTCGCCAGCCAGCGTGGCCTCGTGGGGGCGTGGACCTTGGTCCTGGGTCTCCATGTCTCCAGAGCAGACGTGACACAAGTGCTTTCTCCCCTCCGAGACAAAACAGAATTTCAAAACTAGGAAATCACTAGGGAGAGGGGTAGACAAGTGGAGAGTTAGAAAGACACTAACCAGATGGCATCTATGGGCTTTTTCACATTTGTACTGTAGGAATACAGGGGCCTTTAGAATCATTTAAAATATATAATAAAACTCAACTTTTAAATTTGACCTTGGATGGAGGGAGACTCTTCTGGGATCAGAGTGAGAATTTCTATTGACTTATTTAATACATTTTATTTATTTATTATTTTTAGAGAGAGGGGAAGGGAGAGAGGCAGAGAGGGAGAGAGACATCAATGTGTGGTTGCCTTTCACCTGCCTCCAGCTATGGACCTGGCTGGAGACCTGGCTTGCAACCTGGTTATGTGCCCTGACTGGGGAATTGAACCAGCGACCTTTGGGTTTGCAGGCTGGTGCCTTATCCACTGTGCTACCAGCCAAGGTCACATACATATTTTTACAAATATATAAAGTACATAATGGAGTCTGAAGAATTAATACAAAACATTTAAAATATGTCAATAGCTTATATAATTATTACATATTCAATGATAATATTTTAGATGTAGTGGAGTAAATTAAGCATTGTCTTTCTTTTTCTTTAATACTTATTTTACCCTGGAATGCTAATTTTGTGAACTATATCACAGAAATGGTGTGTTACAAACCTTACTTTTGTGAAAGCTGTCCTAGAGACGATGCCATACCCACCGTAAAAAATGAATTTACTTTCTGAGTCACATCCCAATTTTTATTCTTAAATTGGGGCTGTTGGGCTTTGTCCAGTCCCCTTCCTGGAATGTCAGCAACAAAAGTTACTGTGGGATGCAAAGGTCAAAAGCGGTCACCGCACCACCTACCATTGCTGATTTCCCCAGAGAATTTTTTCTGAAAGGGAAAGGAAGGTTGAATCTCAGAATGGAGAACAGTCCTTTAAGTTCACTTTATTTTGGATTGGTGAGAACCTGGTCTTGGACTTGAACTTGGGAACAGTTGGTCGACTGCTCTTCCGAGGTGGGAGCCTCTGCAGGTCCCACTCCAGGGTCCTGAGTTTCTCGAAGCCACTTCATCTAGTAGCAGCGGCCCTTGGGAGGGTCCCATGTCCCTTCGGCCTCTTCCCACCAACCGGGGCTCCGTCGACAGCAAGGGGAAGTGAGAATGCACTCTACCTGTGGTGACTGTGTGCCCTAGCTTCCTAGAGCTGCAGTAACGAGTCACCCAAACTTGGTGGCTTAAGGCCAAGAAATGGATTCTCTCGGTTTCAGTTTCAGAGGCCAACACCTGTCGCATCGGGAGGGCTGTGCTCCTTCTGCAGATGGCGGGGAGGGTGCAGGCCGGCCTCCTGCAGCTGCCAGCGGCTCCTGGCGCCTTGTGGCTGCGGCTGTGTCACTCCGGTCGCTGCCTCTGTCTTCACGTGGTCTTCCCTCGTCCTCCCTGCACTTCTCCTGGGCCTGGTAAGGGAGCTGGGGCCCACTTGGGTAATCCAGCATGAGCTCATCTCAAGGTCCTTAACTTAGTTACACCAGCAAAGACCCTTTTCCAAATGTCACACCTACATGTTTTAGAGGTTAGGTTGTGAACATATCTTTTGGGCAGCGTGGGGCACCGCCTAACCCAACGCCCTATGCCTCCGGCACGGATTCTTTTATGAGGAATCGGCAGGTACAGACTCTGGGAGACAGTGGCCAGTCTGCTGCCCATGCAGGAGAGTGGGGACCCTGGGAACCCACAGAGCCAAGACAGTAGTTGGGGAATCACAGGTGGCTGAGAATTTGAGACGGTTCTAGGGACGGGTTACATTGTCAGTCACTTCACAGCAGCACCTGCCACCCCTGTGATCGCTGCATTCTATTTCTGCCCCGTCCCCCTGGCCACAGCCCGTCAGCACCCTCAGCCTGACTCCCTGACTACTCATGGGTCCTGGGCTCATCTGTCTCAGGACCTGTCCCCAGCCTTCTCTCTCCATGTCACAGGCCGGGTCCCTGTTGGGCAGGCTCTGAGACGGGATGCATTGTGTTATAGGGTGCTTATTAAGATGTGCCCTCGGGTGCTGGCTGGTGGCTCAGTGGATAAGGCACCAGCTTGCGAACCCAAAGGTCGCTGGTTCGATTCCCGGTGACACGTAACCAGGTTGCAAGCCAGGTCTCCAGCCAGGTCCGTAGCTGGAGGCAGGTGACAGGCAACCAACCATACATTGATGTTTCTCTCTCTCTCTCCCTTCCCCTCCCTCTCAAAACAATAAATAAAATCTTAAAAAAAAAAAAAAAAAAAAGATGTGCCCTTAGGACCCAAACCTAGAAGAGGGAAGGACAGGAAGCAGGACAGACAGCAGAAGCTGAGCTGGGACATGGGCAAAACCACAGCCTCAGCCCGTGGTCAGCCTATATTTACTCTGGCCTTGGTCTTCTCTTCCCCCACAAAGTTGTTTTTTTTTAAAGAATATGGTAATCTTTCTTAAAATATATACTTTATTTATTTTTAGAGAGAGAGCAAAGGCGGGAGAAAGAGTGGGAGAGAGGCATCGATGTGTGAGAGATACAGCAATTGGCCGCCTCTCACACACCCCCGCTGGGGCCCTGGCCCTGGCCCCCAGCCCAGGCACGTGTCCTGTCCAGGAATCAGACCCGTGACCTTGCGGTTCGCAGGCTGGTGCTCAACCCACTGAGCCACACCAGCCAGGGCCCACACAGAGCAAACAAGCAAATGTCCTGCCAGAGCTCTGCCTGCTGGGAGGACGGTCCCCTGCCACTGTCTTTCAAGACCACTCCCACACGGGCTGCCACTCCCTTTCTGCTGTCCTCACATGTGCATCAAGCTAAGCCCTCCCTTCCTCTGTCCTCACAGGACCCTCAGTGGGTCCTCAGGGGTTCACCCACCCTCTGCAGCGTGAGCGTGAGGGTGTGTGCGTGTAAGCATGAGTGTGAGCATGAATGTGAGCTAGGGGCCCTGGTGCCGGCAGCCTGCCTGGTCCTGCACCTGTTTGTTTTCCGTCCCAGGCCCTGTTCACGCTGGAGCGTGGGAGCCCCATGCCCATCTGATGGTGTGCAGCTCCGGGCCTGTCCCCGGCCATGACCTGGTGTGTTTGACAGAACCCAAATCACCGTAGCCAGTTGTGGCCACATGGCCACAGGGTACCCCATAACCAAGCATTCTGTCTTCACTAGGGCCCCATAGCATGCGAAGGATTGTCTTCCAAGTGGTGTCCAGTTCTCCCCACAGATGGCACAGCCTTGCCCCAGAACCTGGGGGTCTCCTTCTTGAGCGTCCCACGGGGGCTTGCGTCCAGTATCAGACGGTCGGCTGAGGCACGTGAGCCCAGCGACAGGGCAGCACGTGCTCTATGGCTCAACCTGCTGCAGAGCCCTTCCCCTCTCTGGGTCCCTCTCGGGTCTGGCAGCATTCGATGTGGCCCCGTATGGGGGTCACAGAAATGGTCCCCGGTTTGGAATATGCTCCGTAGGTGCCTACCAAGCTCCATGTTCTCTCTAGCACGGAATGTGCAGGATGCGACCCTTGTCCTTTACTTTGGATGCAGTGTCCCATCCTCCCTTGATCGTCGGACCCTTAAAAAGTGGAAATTCCTGAATTTTTACGGGTTTGTTTTTTACCCACTGGAGTATAGGTGCCAATGAGCTAGTCGTTTCTTGCTCAGCCGGTTTGATGAGCAGGATGGCCTTGATGCGGTGGGGCAGTGGGGTCAACGTGATGTTCTCCCAGCTGTGCAAATGATCCAGGTGTGTCTGGGTTATATTCTTACGGAGGACAGAGAGTCAGCCTGTGGCAGGTCAACTGCATTTGGAGCTGCGGCTACTTGCCGTTCTCCAGGGCCGGTAGGTTGTTTTCAGGGGCCGCTCCCTGGTGGATAACGTGGAGTCATGACAGAGACGACCACCCTTGCCGCCTTTAGGTCTTTCAGAGTGACACCAGTGTCTGCTGTCACAATCCATCGCTGGGGGCAGCGTTAACAGTTGAACTGCCGCTTTGTGTGGGAGGCTGTGCTCTGCTGAGGGCAGTGCTGGGTGTCCCTGCCGGGGAGCAGACCCAGCACCTCCTTTCCCTGCCTGTTTTCGTGGACGGTGGCCACAGGTCGGGCTTCCCAAAACGTAGATTCTTAGGCTGCTTAGTGTGCAGGGCAGTTACTAAGGTGAGCCCTTGAGGTAGGAAACCGGGGAAGCGAGGGGATGGGAGCAGGGCTGAGCAAAGAGAGAAGCTGAACGATGACTCAGACCCATAGCGTGCGCTGGCCAGTCTCACAGGGGCCAGAAGGTCATTTCGGAGTTGTTTGTCTTGAACCAGGCCAAAATGGCCAGATAGCCATTAGTCACTCTATAGCCCCTTGTCCTCCTCCAGGAAAGGGTATGACCTTGAGCAGGGTGGAGCACTGTAGCTGAGGCCATTCCTGAAAGGGCCGTCAGCCAACAGCACTTCCAGCCCCTGGGGTTACTGCTAAGCTGAGTAGCAGACAGGTAGCCCCGCTGCGGGTGGGGGTGGCTTTAGGAAGGGTCAGCTGCAGGGAGCGCGTGTGCTGGCGTTTGGTCTCCTGGTGATCTCACTCCTGCGACGGAGACATCACCACCTACCTGTCCTAGCTCTGCTGGGGAAAGCCAATGACACGACCTGGGTACATGGCAAGCATTTAGTAGGCAGGACATTCGTGTAAGACTTTCTTACCCTGTTCCTTCTCTTCACCCTTTCAACTCATTTCCGTCACATCTATTCAGCTCAGCTCAACACACAGGCCCTGGGGCAGCCTACTCCACAGCCATTCCCCAAATCACTCCTGGTGATTCCTGTCTCCTGAGCTCACTCACAGGCATGGAGTCCCACACACCCTGTGCCAGGGTCGGTATGTGGAGCCAACAGAACAGGGCAGGACACGCACGCCTTTTCTGACAGTAGGTTCTAAAAGGACACTGTGGCTTTTATCATGGGTCTCCCTCTTCTTCTCATCCCCAAGCCCCCACCAGGTTCCTCCCTCTGGGAAAGCCAGCTGCCAGGTCATGAAGAGCCCGTTGACAAGGAACCGAAAGCCTTTTGCCAGCAAACATGTGAGTGACCTTGCACATGAATCCTTCAGCCCCAGTTCCCCTGAACCATCCACCGGAGCCCCACATCTGATCCTGAACGGAACCATCTAGCTAAGCTGCCCTGGATTTTCTGACCCTCCAACACTGTTTCAGATAATGTTTACTATTTTAAATGGCTAAGATTTGGGGTCATTCAATACACAGCAATAGATAATTTCTGTATTCTTCTCCCCTCGCCTTCTTTTCTCCTAATCGAACCCTTATTTTTCAGGTGTTTGGAGATACGGGGACAGCCCAGGTTCTGAAGGGCTTTAGAACCATGGTTAGAATCTGGGGCTTCGTCTATGGCCACTGAGAAGCTATGAGAATTTCAAGGAGAAGAGTGACGACATCAGATTTACTCTCCGGACAGATGGCACAGGCTGCCATGCTGAGAATAGACCGAAGACGGTGGCACGACCCAGTGCACAGTCACCAGAGGAAGATGATGTGGTTGGGATTCTGGTGGTGACAGTAGGAAGAGAGGAGAGTGAATCGATCCTAGACCTATTTAAAGGATAGATTCACAGGGTCAGGTGATGACATTACGCTCTAACCCTACAGAGCCAGGAAGGGTGGCCACCAGATGTCTGTGCAGCTGGGTGGGTGGAGGGGCAGCAGGGGCAGGCTGGGGTCATGAGGCCTCCAAGAGCGGTTGCTGTGGGCCGGCTGCTGAGCCCTGCATGTGGAAAGTGCCGGTTCAGGATCTGTGGAAGGAATTGGGTTCCGTGGTCGGGGAGCGGCTCTGACATCCTGGGGTTGGAGAATTTGTGTTTCGAGCCCTCCATGTCCCACCCACGGCCAGTGGACCATCTCAGTGGCTTTGCTTTGGGCCACTAGCTCTTCCAAGACCAGAATCGTGACCAGCACGCATCTCCCACCGGAGGAGCCGTCTGAGCCCCAAATGGGGAACTAACTGTCAAGGAGGCCCCCCGAAACCGCCTGCTGCTTTTTTCTTTTTCTTTTTTTTCGATGAAGGAGATAGCAGCCACCATATGTGGTGTGGAGTCATGAGGAAGATAAGAGCCCAGGAGCATTTCATCTACGCAGAGACGATAAACACCTGCTCTGGTGTGAGGGCTTCCAGGAAATCCCTACCTGGCAGCCGCCCCGTCCTGAGAGATGGGTCTGATCCGCCAGGTCTCTGGGTAGGAGAGTTCGGAGCTAAGAGACTTCAGGCAATTCCTACGGGCAGGTCGCAGCCACCTAAGGAGACAGGGCATCCCCTGTCAGGCTGATTAGAGCGACAGGGAAAGCAGGCCTGTTCTGAAAGGCAGGTTGTCAACACACCTGAGGGCTGGGGCCCAGGGGCTCCAGGTGCAGGTTAGGAGGCTAGGGACGGGCAGAACAAGGCAGGCCTTCGTCTTGCGCTTAACGAAATAGTTTTCAGCACTTCATTTTTTGAGAGCCATTTTAGGTTCACAGCAAAATTGAGAGGACGGTAGAGGTTTTCCCTGTACCCCCTGTTTCCACACATGCACAGCCTCCCGCACTATCAACGTCCTGCACCGGAGTGTGCATGTGTTGCGGTCCGTGAACGTTGACACACTGTTGTTACCCATGTCCACAGGGTACGCTAAGGTTCACTCTTGGTGCTGTGCATGCATTCTGTGGTTTGGACAAATGTGTCATGACGTGTAAGCATCATTATAGGACCATACAGAATAGTTCCACTGCGCTAAAAATCCTCTGAGCTTCTCCTATTCCTTCCTCCCCCAATCCCTGGCAACCACTGATCTTTTTACTGTCTCCATAGTTTCACCTTTTTCGGAATGTCATACAGTTGGAACCATATGCAGTCTGAACGTAGCCTGTTCAGACTGGTTTCATCTACTTAGTAGTTAAGGTTTCTTGCCATTTTCCCATGGCTAACCAGCTCCTTTCTTTTTAGCGTTGGACAATATTCCATGGTCTGAATGGTCTACAGTTTTTTTTTATCCATTCATCTGCTGAAGGACATCCCGGCCTCTTCCAAGGTTGGCAATTATAAATGAAGCCGCTGTAAACATCGGTGTGTGGGGTTTTGTGTGGTCATACGTTTTCAGGTCCTTTGGAAGAAACCAGCAAACCCTCCTCCGAAGTAGCTGTGCTGTTTTGCATGCCTTCACCCCGGTCCCCGCAGCGAGGGAGCATGGCTGTCGCTTCCCGTCCCCACTGGCAGATGATGTCAGAGTCCTGGATTTTGGCCACTCTGATAGGTATGTAGTGGTATGTCATTGTTGTTTTAATTTGCATTTCCCTGATGACATAGGACACGGAGAATTTTTTTATACGTTTATTTGCCCTCTGTACATCTTAGTTGGTGACCTGTCAAGGTCTTCGGTCGAATTTTTAAATCAGGTGGTTTGTTTTCCTATTGTTGATTTTAAGTGTTCTTTGAATAGTTTGGGTAATAGGATTTTATCAGATGTGTCTTTTACCAATACATTCTTCCACTCTGTGACTTGTCTTCTTCTCTTCATGACATTGTCCTTCATAGAGCAAAAGTATTTAATTTTAATGAAGTCCAGCTTATCAACTTTTTTGCTTTCATGGATCGTGGCTTTGGTGTTGTTTATAAAAAGTCACCGCTATACTCAAATAGCGATGCTGTCTTCTAGGAGTTTCAGTTCTGCATTCTATATTTAGGTCTACGATCTACTTTGGGTTAAGTTTTGTGAAGAGCATCTAGATTCTTTTTTCCCCATGGGGATGTCCAATTTTTCCAGCCCCGTTTGTGGTAAAGACTGGCTTTGCTCCATTGTATTGCTTTTTCCCCTTGCCAAAGCTCAGTTGACTGTGTAGATGAGGGCCTAGTTTTGGACTCTGTATTCTCTTCTGTTGCTCCATGAATCTATTTCTTCATCAACAGCACACACTATCTTGATTGCTATGAGTTTACAGTAAAACAAAGTCGGGTAGCGTTACCCTTCCAACGTTATTCTTCTCCTTCAATATTGGGTTGGCTATTCTGGATCTTTTGTTTCCCCACAATTAGTATCAGTTGATACCCACAAAATAACTTCCTGGGATTTTGATTGGGATTGTGTTCAATCTATAGATCAAGTTGGTAAGAGCTGACATCTTGACAAGACTGAATCTTCCTGACCATGGACGTAGAATATCTCTCCATTTATTTTGTTCTTCTTTGATTTTATTCATCAGCGTTATGGTTTTTCTCATATAGATCTTGTATTTCTTTGGGTAGATTTATATATAGGTATTTTATTTGAGGGGCTAACATAAATGCTATTGTGTTTTTAATGTAAAATTCTACTTATTCATTGCTGGTAAAGAGGAAAGAATCAACTTTTGTATATTAATCTTGTATCTTGCAACTTGGCTGTAATCACTTATTATTTCTAGAAATTGACGATTTTTTCCAGATATTCAACATGGGTGAATATGTCATCTGTGAACAAGAACAGTTTTATTTAGTACTTATTAATCTGTATACCTTTTTTTTTTTTTTTTTAAGATTTTATTACATTATTTTTAGAAAGAGGGGAAGGGAGAGAGGCAGAGAGGGAGAGAGACATTGGTGTATGGTTGCTTTTCACCTGCCTCCAGCCACAGATCTGACTGGAGACCTGGCTTGCAACCTGGTTAGGTGCCCTGGCTGGGGAATCGAACCTGCGACCTTTGGGTTCTAATCTGTATACCTTTTATTTTAATTCTTACTGCATTAAGTAAAACAGCCAGTGCAAAACATCCAGTGTTGAAACGCACTGGTGAGCAGGAACACACCCTGGCCTTGTGCCTAATTTTAATAGGAAACTTTGAGTTTCTCAACATTAGTATAACGTTAGTGATAGGTTTTTGGGTAGATATCCTTTAACGAGTGGAGGATCATCTTGCGCTTTTTAGGGAGAGATGTAGGAGTTCAGTACTCAGCCATAGTGGACGCTGGATCTCAGAAAGAAGGCTGGGCCCAGGAGGAGCAATCTCAAGGGAACTGAGGAGCACTGGGACTCAGTGCAGACCTCCTGTCTTGGGTCGCGGCTGGTGCTAAGGCTGAGGATGAATCTGAGTCTAGCTGGGGAGTGAGGGGACTGTGGCTCAGCCCTGGGTGCAGGACAGCCTGAGGCCATCACTGAGAACCCTGTCCTGATGCTGTGCTCCAGGTAAGGATGCAGAGACCCCTGGGAGGCATCTTGGGGAGGCCTGCACAGACAGATCTGGGGAGGGTGGCTCGGGGTGGGGAGCTGCCTCCAACCAACGGTGTTCTGAGGACAGAGGCGTCAACGGAGAGGCCAGGAGCTGTGGCTGTGCCCAGAGAGGCCGGGCTGGGCTGAGGCCCTGCACAGCCACACAGAGCCTGGGGCACTGACCCTGGTCGGGGCAGCTGACAGAGAGATGGGAGGGAGCCCAAGGGCCTCGTGGCTCCTGTCCCCATTCTGGGAATCCCCGCCGTACCAACTGCTGGCAGGGCCTGTCCTGG
Source organism: Noctilio leporinus (assembly GCA_004026585.1). NCBI lineage: Eukaryota > Metazoa > Chordata > Mammalia > Chiroptera > Noctilionidae > Noctilio > Noctilio leporinus. The sequence goes on along the minus strand of PVIW01005820.1, from coordinate 51,127 downwards.
ACTCACGGAATGGTCAGACTCTGTCCCTAGTTTCAAACACCCCTTCCTTGAGGCCCTGCACCAGACCTTGCTCCTCCCTAGATTGTCGTCTTGACCAGATCGCTATCTCCAGACTGTTCCGTCTGTGCTGAAACATCTGATTGTTTTGAATTGATAGGTTCTTGAGTACAACAGAGGAAGTGATAAGCGTGTGTTTTGGGGTGATTAGCATGGGACTGGGGAGCTGCTTGGACACCTGGGTGTCTCACACCCTTCCTGGCGTGCCAGGCCGTGCCAGGGCGTGACAGGGCGTGATGGGCTGTGACGGGCTGGGAAGACTGGGTTGTGTTGAGGAGGCAGAGGAGGAGGCCGAGTAGATTCCGGGCACGTGGGGTCCGCGGCACTGGGGTCCAAAGCCTTCAGGGCCCCTCCCGTGTGGGTGCTACCCCAGGGACGTGACCCCCAACGCTGTTTCCTCCTGTCAGCCGGGCCAGTGAGGTGGTCTTTGATGCAACGGGTTCTCTTGTCGGCTCGGAAATTCTCCGTATCACCTGCTTCTTCTCCTCCAGGGACCACTCCCTCTGCGACCGCCACGCTGCCCGAGAGGACAGCCCCCCAGGAGGCCCGCACCCCAGTAGCACCCCACTGCAAGCAGCAGAAGAGAGGAGCTAGGACTAGTGCCCATCTTCCCCAAGAGGCCGTCAGGGCCAGCCTGACTCCTGGCTTCACCCCATCACTGCGGAGTCCAGGCTCCCCAGGCCTTGCCCACCACCCAGAGCTTCATTCCAGAGTATTTTGGAGGCTTCCTAGTCAGACCCGTGTCCGACTTCTCAGTCTCCCCAACCCTTGCCTGTACTGGTGGGAACTCCTGGGACCCATGAACAGCTCACTCTTGATTCTCTTCTCTGGCGGTTCCTTTCGCCCTTGTTGAGGCTGAGTGGCATCCTCACCCTCAGGTTCCCACGATGAGGTCCTAACCTCAGAATGTGATCTTACCCAGAGCTGGATTCTTCGGAGGGGTAGCTGAGTTCCAGTGAGGGCCTTAGGGCTCCAACGAGGTCAAAACGGCTCCTTGTCCACTAGGAGTGGCGGCAGAGCTGAGGTTCGGAGGCTGTTTCTTCCCACAACCCTGCAGCCAGCAGGTGAAGCGCATGGAATGTAGGTCAACCCCTGGCCCTGCACCTTCAGCCCTGAGTCCATAGGCAGGTTTCTGAACCTCTCTGGGCAGCAGTATTGCTGTGTATAAAGTGAGGATTGTAATTGTATCTACTTCATGGGCTGTTTTGAAGGCTAAATGGGAAAATACAAATAAGGAGCTATGAGGCACATAAGAAACTCATAGTAATTGGTAGTATTAGTATCAGTGTTAGTATTATTACGTAATACTAATTATACTCATAATTAAAAATAGTCCAGCAGGTAGAACTTTGTAACGGAAGAGATGGGAGCAGAGTGAGAGGACAAGCCAAGAGATGGTTTACCTGTCTACTTTAGAAACTAGTGGTAGAAACCCTGGCTGGTGGCACAGTGGATAAGGCTCTGGCCTACAAACCCAAAGGTCGCTGGTTCAATTCCCAGCCAGGACACATAACCAGGCTGCAAGCCAGGTCTCCAGCCAGGTCCATGGCTGGAGGCAGGTGAAAGGCAACCACACATTGATGTTTCTCTCCCTCTCTTCCTGTCTCCCTTCCCCTCTCTCTGAAAAATAATAAGTAAAATCTTTAAAAAAAAAAAGACAAAGAAACTAGTGGTAGAATCAGGTCTAGAACCTGGACTTCTGAATTCCCAGAAAGCGATGACGAAATACATATAATTTACTTGTATTTATTGTACGAGTCAGGGTTGAATCCAACGATAGAAATTACACCAGTCACTTGACCTGGGAGAATGTAACATAAAGCTTTGTTAATTAAGTATAAAGTTAACTAGGCCTGATGCTAAGTGTAATAAGCCAGTCAGAGAAGGGCAAGTGCCATGAGATTTTACTCATCTGTGGAATCTCATGAACAAACTCAACTAAGAAGCAAAACAGAGACAGACTTGGAGAAGGAGAGCAGGTGACAGTCGGCGGGTGGGAGTTTGGGGGTGTGGAAGGATGGAGCAAAATAGAAAAAAAGAGAGAACGAACTCATGGACAAGTGGGGTGATCATGGGAGGGAGCGGATGGGTGGAGGTGGAAGAGGGTATTGGGGCAGGTAAATGGTAATAAAAATACAATGTAATGAAAAGTATAAAGTTAATTAGGCAACTGAACGTTTAAGAAGAGAGAACTTTAAGATGTCAGGAGGTAGCCGGTGTGGGAAGCGGCCTCAGCCCTAAGGCTGGCGGATGGGGAGGGAAGAGAAGAGTTTGGAATGATAACAATTTCGAAATCGAGAGGCAGGACCCCATAAAGGCGGAAAGCGGGCCTCTGAGTGGTCAGCACCTAGTTGGTGCTGGAGTCTGGGAGGCAGGTGTGGCCCATGTGGGGCTGGTTCTGCCATAGGACACAGTGGCCACAACCAAGGAGATACACTGGGGGAGGGGGGCCTGGGAGAAGGGTGGGGAGCGGGGGGCGGGGGGCTGGCAGGAATAGTGGGGCTGGAAGGAGCCAGGCGGTCTCCCTCCTCCAGCCTCACCGCTTCCTTCCGGTGTCCCCATGTCCAGACTAACGGGAACCAGGTCACAGTGCAGGTGTGTGGCTGGGGAGGCCGGGGCCCAGCATCCCAACAGAGCGGAGGACAGAGGACCTGAGGAACAATAGCTTAATAACCAGCCCAGGCAGGCTGTCTGTATGGAGGAAAAGAAGGAAAAGGGCTGGAGGCAGGTTAGGAAGGGGCTGGGTTATGCTATTAAAAGATGGATTCCGTCCTTAATGCTAAGAAACCGTACGCCTAAACTGGGGGTCTGCTGCTTCCTTTCCTGCAGGTCGGGGGGCTGGCCCATGGGAAGTGCTAAGAGCAGGTCTTGGTCGAAGCCCAGGACCCAAATCACCAAACGTCCCAGTTGGTGTCATTTGGGTTTGAGCGTACGTTGCTTCAGTGTCCAATGGTTGAACAAGTCAATCTGCCTTACGGGAAACCAACGATGAATTCTTGTTAGCACCAGAGGACAGGAAGGCAGTTGGTAAGTGTCCAGCTAACAGTAATAGCTGTGTCCCCAGCATGCTTCCTGGATGATTTAATGCGCACGGGAGCAGCTTTCTCCCAGAAGGCCTGGTTACAGGAAGGCTCAGGCAGCGGCGTGGTGGGGACTTGGGGGAGGTGTCTGTCATTCCCTCCAGCCACCAGCAGCCTTCACTGGGCCCCGGGCTCTGCTGTGCTATCCACGGTAACCAGCTCACTTAGTGACTTAAGTCTGCATTTACTGGGGGAGTGTTGCTTGCTAGGCTATGTGCAAGATGTATTTCTTTATTTTGCCAAAACGGGCTATATCAAAGGAAGGTAATATTATTGTTGGCCCATTTTACACACAAGGAAACTGAGTCTCTTACACAGGTTACCCAGCCAGGAAGTGATGGAGACAGGACCCATGTTTTCACCCACGGGACCAGACAGTCTTCTCTGTTTTCCTTCCTTCACAGCGGCCTCCAAGTGGGCATCTGCCTCCCTTTCCTCCCTACCCTCCACCCGCTTCCCTCACTCAGTTACACCCGCCCTGGCTCCCTCTCATCCCCTTCCTGCTTGTCCCTAAAGACAGTCAACCTTCCAAACCAAATCTATTGAAGAGTTTACTGTACTTGCTTATGGGGAAATAGAACATTAACCAGAATGTCAGAGGTGGAAAGTCCCGAAGTTTTCAGCCTGGGAAGAAAGCTCCAAGTCCCTCCTCCAAGACTAACTGGATTCCCACCCCTGCCTTCTTTTCCAAGGCCAGGCTCACCAGTCCACAACCTTGTCCTGCCTGAGTCTCAGGAAAGCCCCGGTTCAATCACATTCTTCGCCAGAGTGAACACGGAGGTCACGTTGGGCGCAACAAAGAATAGAAGTCACTTCCCCTCAGAAAGCATTGGCATCATCCAGTCATTGCAGAGAAGGAAAATGTCACTCCTCACTCCTGCTATGCCCCTTCTGGAGTCAGGAGAGCATTGTCACAACTGTGTGATGTGACCCAAGGCAGGGAAGAAGTAAATGCTCTCTTGATGGAATAGAGCAAAGCAATTTATTCAAAAAATATTAAGAATAAAATAAAGCCAAAGTTCTGAAAATTGGAGAATATGGACCTCCCATGAAAGCCAACATTTAAACTTTTCATCTATTACATTGTGAATGTCATATTTGAGACATATAGAATATGTGTAACAGATATGTAAGCTACAAAGTGTAGTAACAACCAGGTGTGAATACATCACTCAAACCTCCTGGAACACGTTACTAGTCATTTATGTCTGTGTCTTCCTTTCAACGCATTCCCTTCCTCTCTTCCTCCCTCCCAGAAGTTAACGACTATTCTGAATTTTGTTTCCTATTTTTTAAATATAGTGTGAACCCTGAGAAAGAAGGGCTAACTGGGCTCAAATTTTTAAAAACAGAGCTTAGCCCTGGCTGATGGCACAGTGAATAAGGTGCCAGCCTGTGAACCCAAAGGTCACAGGTTCGATTCCCAGCCAGGGCACATAACCAGGTTGCAAGCCAGGTCTCCAGCCAGCTCCGTGGCTGGAGGCAGGTGAAAGGCAACCACACATTGATGTTTCTCTCCCTCTCTGCCTCTCTCCCTTCCCCTCTCTCTAGAAATAATGAATAAAATCATCTAAAAACAAAAAACTAACAAACAAACAAACAAAGCTTAACAGCCATTTCTTCACAGGGTCTCTCAGGCAAACAGCACAGGAGAAGCCTGCACTCAGCCACCTGCCTCTGCGCTGCCTGCCTGCATGTGCATCTGCCATCTGAACCAGCCCTATAAAGGAGGTCCTGGTATCTTGTTGCAACCAATAGGACTGAGGCTTTCCCCATCTGATTGGAGCTATGCAGCTCTAATAGCTCTATTCTGACCAATCAGGACAGTGCCTTTTGAACCAATCAAACTGAGATGATTTGGAGTCCTCATTTGCATGACATCAGACCCATCAGGGGTCGGAGGCAGGAACTGCTTCCATATAAGCCGGCTCCACGCTGGCTCTGAGAGCTATCCCTGAAATGGGTAAAGAATTTTTGGCAGAGCAGACTAGTGTGTTGCAAAGGAGACTGAACCAGAGCAGAGCGCCCAGGAGCAGAGCAGAGCTGTTGATCAGAAGAGGGGCCTGGCCCCAGGGCTGTCTCACAGCCAGGCTGACTCAGAATTGAGCTGTTCCGTGTTTTCGCAGCTGTGCTGTATCACAGTGGAGCTATTTTGCACTAAAGTTTCTTTTTCTTTGCTGCACCATTCTCGTTTACATAGAATTGGTACCAATGACCATCAACTGACAATAGCTTCTGAACTGTATAAGAATAGAATCATCTTCCAAGATTTGAGTTTTTCATTTAACTAGGTTCCTAAAAATCATCCATGTCTTCATGTGTGTTCACCATTATGTTTCAATGGGTCAACCTACTGTTTTCTGGACAAATGTTTTGGTTGTTTTCATTTGTGTGAGGGGTATTCCAGCTGCCATGAATATTCCTGCTTGTGTCTCAAGAGTTCGTTGCTGGGTTATCAAATACATGAATGGTCAACTTCACATAATAATGGCAAATGGTCTTTCAAAGAGATTAATTTACATCCTTATTATTACTGAATATCCTTTCATATGCTTATTGGCTACTTATTTTTTTCCCCTTCAGTGGAAGACTTATTAATGTGTTCCACTCATTTTTTAACACAATTGTCTGTGTTTTTCTTATTGATACGTAGGGATTCTTTATATATTCTGTAGACTAGCCTTTGTCAGTTATATATCTTGCAAATATCTTCTAGTTTTTGGCTTATCTTTTCCTTGTATCTTTTCATGAACAGAACTTCCTAAGTTTAATGTAGTCGCATTTATTAATGTTTGTTTATTTTGCTTTGTTTAAGAAATCCTTCCCTACCTCTTGCGTAGGTTGATAGTAGCCTATATATCTTCTCCAAGTATTGCTTCTCCTTCTGACTCAAGTCATCTAAAATTGCCTTTTGGGAATGTTCACCTTGGGGATCTGGTCTCATTTGTTTGGTGTTCCTTACAGCGGAGCAGTATGCCTAACACCACTCTTTGCATTTATTCTGCCTTTTTCCATACTGATCTGCAAACCTACCTCTCTCATATGTCAAATATAGTGAATACCAACTATGCATGGTATTTCTAGGCGCTCTCTTCTGCGCTCCTGCAAAATTCTCAGTCCCTGTGCCAATAACACACCGTTGTCACTTCCATTGCTTTATTTTCTTCGTGCTTTTGAGAGAGTCATTTTTAAAATTTAAATAATGTGATTTCATGATAGTTTTATTTTCAAATTAAATTCATTGTGGTGGCATTGGTTAATAAGATTATATAGGTTTCAAGTGTACAATTCCATGACACATCACCTGTGTATTTCATTGTGTGCCCACCACCCAAAGTCAAATCTCTGTCACCATATATTTGACCCCCTTTATCCTACTTCCCTTGCTTTGTAGTAAGTCTTGTTACCTAAAGGGCATCCCCTGTCACTTTCCTCTTCTTCAGGAGTATGTTGGCTATTATATGCTTTTGTATAAATATTAGAATAAGTTTATGAAGCTCTAAACAAACCAACAAAACCCCCCAAAACATACTGAAGTGTTTTTCTAATTGCATTAAACCCATGGATACCTGTGGGTCAATGGAGAAAACTAGCATCTTTATATATTGGTTTTTTATTCATGAACATGGGTCATCTTTCTATTTATTTTGGTATTCTTTAATATTTCAGTTGAACTTTATGATTTTATACATACAGGTTTGCACACCTTTAGTTAGATTTATTTCTAGGTACCTTGAAGATTTTTATTGCTGTTGTAACATTTTTTTTTCAAATCGTTTATTGCTGGAGTCAACTTCTAGCATTAATATAATGTCACATGGTTAAATGGTATTAACTAGCTAAATTCTATTATCACATCTAGTAATTTGCTTGTACATTGTATTGGGTTGCCTATGTAGATAATTGTTATCAACTGTGAATAATACACATATACTTTTACCTTCTAACACTTTCACTTTAATTTCTTTCTATTTCCCTAATGACCTTGCTAGAACTTCCTATATTGAAGAGATGAGTACTAATGGGCATTCTTGCCTTCTTCCTGCTCTTAAAGGAACTGCTATTAATATTCTACTATCTTCTTACTAGGAATGATGTTTGTTGTAGCTTTCCTTAAAGACAGTCTTTATCAGTTTGAGGAAGTCTCTTTATACAGGTATACTAAGAGTTGTGCGTAAGTGTGCATGTATGTACGTGTGATTTAATTATGAGTAGAGCTCTAATTGTTTCCGTTTTCCCCTATCTGTTGGGATGATCATGTAGTTACCCCCCCCCCCCCAATGTCTTATGTGGTGGTGAAGATTTGTAGATGTTTGAGTGCTAAACCTTCTCGGAGTGCGAGGTTTAACTCAAGGTAGGCATTTGGGCTTCTTCCCTCCTTATCTTTGCTGGATTTAATTTGCTAAAATGTTCATCTATATTCATATCTGTGATTGGCTTATCCTTTTACTACTTGTACTGCGTTTGTTTGGGCGTCAAGATTATTCTGTATAGAAGAGTTGGGAAGTATTTTGTCTTTTATGTTCTGGAAGGGTTTTTTTCATCATTTTAGTATGCTCTATTTTTTGAATGTTTGATAGAACTTGGCATTAAACTTCTATATGCTGGATGGGGCCCAATACTTCAGCTTTGATTTGTTTAACTGTTAAAGGAAGATTTGGGTTCTAGATCTCTGGATTTGTTTTTACCAAGCTACACTCTTCTAAGTATTTGTTTTGTCTAAAAATTAAAATTTAAGACTTACAGCTTTTGATAGACTTCTCTTCATTTCTTTTAAATCTTTTATCTGTAATAATGCTTGTTTTCATTCCTGATACTGTTTGTTTGTCTTTTCCTTCTTTTTTAGCTTTAATCTTGCCAGAGTGTTTCCAAAGAATCCGTTTTTGGCTTTATTGGTCTTTTTCTATTGCCTTTGTTGTTGACATTGAGTTCTGTGCTTATCTTTATTATTATTTCTTCTTAGTCCCCTCGAGGTAATTGTATCATTTCTTTTTTAAACTTCTGCTACTGGAAACTTAACCTGTTCATTTCCAGCTATTTTTCTTTGTATGCTCCTGTGTCTTGTTATATTTTGCAGTTAAAAATATTTTTAAATCTTTACCAATTTAGAAATTAAAAAACACACTTCTTAGTAACTAGCCGCTCAAAGAAGGTGCATAATTGAACTTAAAGAACACTTATGGCAGAATGACAATGGGCCATATCGAAACTTGTGAGATATGGCAAAGTCACATTTTAAAAAGTTACATCCATGTGGGGTGCATTGAGCCACTGAGCTAGCAGGCAGAGAAAGGAGTCTCTACACTGACTAGGGGGCGACAGGGTTGGGGAGATCAAGTTGTTGCTACACAGAGGGGGCTGTGCCTGGAATGACAGTGATTAACATGGTTGCTTCTCAGTATTCCCTTACCCACTGGTCCCGGTCAATGCAATGAAGACAAGACTTCTAAGAACTCAGATCCCATAAGAATGAATTCTTGGGCCATCCCGCCGAATAAAAAACCTCTTTTTGCCCCATGCGCTGGCAGAGAACAAAGGAAGAGGACCTGAGTGGTGAGAAGAAGGAGCGTGAACTTCCAGTCTGCAACCTGTGACGGCTGGGGGTGCAGGGGCTGGCACAGCCATGTCTGGATTATTTAAACCATCACCCCTCCCACTATTCAGGTTCCAGCTGAGTGTGGATAGATACAATGATACTGGAACTAATGTGTCTTCCCATGTGTGCTGCCCAGAGAACATGGGATTTTCATTTGGATAAAGGACAAGAGTGGGTGGTGAGGGACAGAATGGGTGGAGTGTGCCAGGCGTCTTCATTTGTCCATTCCTACCCAGTCTACACCCTACTCCACCCTGCTCTGTGCCCTAGGAAGTGACCTGTGTGAATTATAATAGCCTAGTCCTCCCGCCTCCAGTCAGGTCTGGCCTTGGGAAACCCTCCTCCAGAGACGGGAGGGAGGAGGAGGAGGAGGATGGGATATTTATTTCCCTGGTTCTCTCTTTGTGGGGTTACTGAGGGTCAACCATGTCCCCCAAGCAAAAGCCATTGGTCCTCTCCAGTGTCCTTCTCCATGCAACTCTCTCCTTTCAGGGTTTGCAAACAATTCTTTGCTTTATTCCTACGGACCCGAGAATGCAACAGGTCCATAGCCTTATCTCTGGAATATTAACTATGTTTTGTTGTTTTCCTACACACTGCCGCTACCTTTGCAAGTAGCTCCTTTATTAACTCCTCCTTGAATTATCCTAATTCAAGGACGCCACAGTTTTCCTGTTAGATGTTTGATTGTGGGTCAGGAACAGGGTTTTCCAATGAAGAAGCGGCACTGCAATTCATTCCTTTTCAGTGATTTCTTCTAGGGATGTATTTCATCATCTTAGATTTCTGTCTAAGTCTATTTCTAACTAGGTCACTTGCTGTTACCGTCCACTCGCTGTTAATGGCAAGCTGTTCACTGGTCACAAAGAGTCACCGTATTATCAAGAATGTTTTCATCTGTGTTCACATCATCACCCTCATCATGATTAGCAGTCTTAACTGTGTTTCATGACACTTGGGCAACTTCCCCATCACGCAAGAAAGGATCGAGAGGTGGACCGCAGAGGTCAACGTTTGTCTGCTATCAGCTCCCCTGGCTTATTCACATGTCTGGCTGATAAACATTTTGCGTGCGAATGAAGTTTTATATCGCCACCTTTTCATTTGGCACAAAAAAGTCTTCAGAGTTCATATGGGCAGGCTCCTTTTTCTTTTTTTTCTTTTAAAAGATTTTATTTACTATTTCCAGAGAGAGAAAGGGAGAGAGACAGAGAGAGAAACATCCAAGTATGGTTGCCTGTCACCTGCCTCTAACTATGGACCTGGCTGGAGACCTGGCTCGCAACCTGGTTATGTGCCCTGGCTGGGAATCGAACCAGCAACTTTTGGGTTCACAGGCCTCATCCACTGTGCCACCAGCCAAGGCTTGGTAACATCTTATAACTGGTGTTTTCCAGTCCAGAATGCCCGCAATGAGTTTGTACCAGTGATACAAAGTGGTTATTAATCGATCAGAAAGCCTTTCTCTGGTCACTGATGCTGTCTTTTTTGTGTAGCAATAGAGAGGACATTGCAAACACCCTTCGAAGATGGAGCGAGGTGGCTTGTTCCAGGTAGTGCCGAATGCGTCCTGTGTGTACTCACCGCACTTGCCACTGAGACTAGTCAACAGAGCAGAAATAGTCAGTGAGCCCTCGTCAGCCATTCTGCAGAGCAGGTTTATCCTGTCAATTGATTGTGTTCAAGTTTTCATCAGATAATCTCAAAGCAAGTCCACTGATGCAATTTTCACCAGCCTCATGATCAGTAAAATCATTTTCACCTCCGATGTTGACATTTTCTTACTTCAGTTGAACATAAAGTGAAAACTCATTCTCTAAGAGCCACAAAATTCAAAAGAACCACAGTGACAAGTGTGGCTGGTAAGCGTAACTGTTCAGTTTAGGTCAAGAATTGCCACTCAATGAGTTTTGGAGCCAAGTTTACACAAAAATAGATGGTGAGTTTCTTAGCTCCCCACAAGTTGTCTTTTGCTTAGAAGTTGCCAGAAATACATGTTTCTATGCCTTGACTTTCAATGTTTCCATGCCTTTACATTTTAAGTGTCTCTATGTGTATAACACTTACATGGACTTGGTTTTTTTCACCCACTCTGACAATCTTTTAGTTGGAGCTTTGAGTCAATATGGTTACGGTATCAAAATTATTCATATGTTCGGACTTATTTTTGTCAACTAGACTTTTGAAACTTTTCCTCTCGCCTCTTTTAAATTGATTTCTCCTTTTCTTATCAATTTTATCTAAATATTAAGAAATATGTATGTTCTGTTTCTATTCTTTGAATGATTTTCATTGAAATTTTACCATGAATATTTAATTTGGTGAGGTTTAATAGTTAACGATTTTTAAACTCTGCTTATGAATAGCATAAACACCTTAGAATATGTTAATTCTGCCTTTCCCAGTGCCCTCCTCCTCCTCCTCATCATCATCCAGTTCTGCCCTTTTTTTTAACCTGGCAAGTTAGACACTATTATTACTTTATATTGAGAATGTTTGTTTGAATTTACATGCACGCGTATCAGCCAGGGTTTCATCAGAGAAGCAGGATCTCTAGGAAAGAGTTTAAAAGAGATTTGTTTTGAGAGTTTGATCTTCCCCCATCGTGGGAGCTGGTTAAAGCATTTACATGGTGCTGTTGCCCTGTGTCCACCATAATGCTTCTCAGACTCTTCTTTAAGGACAACTCACATTCCTTCTTCCTGAAGAATGTGCTTTAAAGATGCGTTTAGTTCAGGGATCTTGGTGGCAAGTTCTCAGTTTTCATCTATGCTTGTTTATTTCACCCTTATTAATGAAAGATGATTTTACCGAGCATATAACTCTTGACTGCAGTCATTTTGGCTCAAAAATTTGAAGCTACAATTACATTGACTTTGGCTTCCAAAGAGGCTATTGATAAATCTGCTTACCATTCTCATTGTTTCTATTGTGCAATGATCTCAGCTTTTTCTATTTTTAAGATCTTCTTTTTGACTTTGGTGTTTTGTAGTTTTAAAATGTAGTAGCCAGTCGTGCAGCACTTTTAATTTGTCCTGCTTACCCAGACATGCCTCTTCTAGCCATAGGTTTATGTTTTTAATTACTTTTGAAATATTATAGCTGCCATCTATTTAAATATTGCTTCTTCTTCATCCTCTCCATTGTCTCTTTCTGGGATTCTGATTTGAAAAGCACTCTCATTATGTTGTTCATCTCCCAACTTCATTTTCATATTCTCCAGCGGCTTGCCTCTCTGAGTTATATTTTAGGTAATTTCTTTGGTTTTATGTTCCAACTCACCATTTTTTCCCTTCACCTGTGTGTAATATACTATCTAACTCATTGACGGAATTTTCTGTTTCAACAGATTGATACACACACACACACACATAGCTGTGTATATGTATATGAAGTATGTATACATATACACATACATATGTATATATATATTCTATCTTCCTTTTGTTAATTTGCCTGGTCAAATCTTCATTAGCTCTTTCATTGTTGTGATTTTGTTCTTTATTTCTTTGAACATTTCAGTCACCGTAGTTCAATCATCTATAGTCCCTGGGACTCTAAAGCTATTATTTGTTGTCACTGCCTATTCTCACTTACAGAGATTCATGGATCTTTGACAATAAGCCTTTTTGCTTCATCTTAATCAGAGTGACACCCATCAGCCTAAACTGGGAAGACTTTACCCCCGGGGTGGCGGGGGCGGTGTGGCGGGTTCCGCTGCTGCTTCGGCCACACTCCCAGGATCACTTCCTCCCTTAACCCCCAGGCCTTGACCTCACACAAGAGCCCCTGGGGCAGCCTCTCCACCTTATGGCCTCCCCAGGGCTCGGAATTCTAACAGCAGGCATTGCCTCTATTCCAGAAAGTTCCAAAATGGGGCCAAATGGATTCTGGCCCCAGCTCTGATCGTGGGTGGGAGGGGGAGATTGGGAGGTCATTGGAGAACCCCACGGCTTCTTGTGAGGCTCCTAATTCTTTCAAGCATGTGTCCTGTGCAGGGCCTAGTCGCTTTGCAGCAGCCGGAACCCTCCATGAATCAGGTTAGAAGGCAAACAATTGGATTGGTGTGAACAGACATTGCAAGTTCTGTTTAATTTTTCTCAGTGATGTTTGTTCAGGTGTCCCCTCGCTCCCCCAGGGGCTCCATCAGCTCAGGGCACTGAGTTGTAGACCTTGTAGTCGTCCTTCTGGGTGACATGGAGCTTCCAGGGGAAGAGGCGCTTCCGGGAGGGAAGAGGGTGGACCTGCCTCACCATGAGCCTCACGTCCTCGTCCGACAGCAGCCGAACCAGGTCCCCCTCAGCATCTCGGTAGTTCAGGGCAATGTCCTCCCTCTGGAACTCCCTCCTGGGTGGGAAAGGTCGGGGTGAATGGAAGGTCCAGCAGCCTTGGGCCTAAGCATGAGGGCAGCGGGGGGGTGGGGAAGCAGAGGGAGTTTGGGGGCCTGGACCTAAATATCAGAAGTCAGAGCTTGCCAAGGTCGTATCACCCAGGGGCCTGGCCTCCCACGGCACAGACGGGGAAACTGACCCACAGGCGGAAGGAAGGGAATCCCACATTAAATTAGTGCCACAGCCTGAAACCTCTGGTGTGTAAATGTGCCAAACACTTAAGAACGCTTGTGGACAAGCGGAGTGGGGTTAGCCAGGGGCAGGGTGGGCAGAGTGGAGCCCCACGAGACCCCTGTGGGGTGCTGTTGAGGCCGGGGCTGCCCGACGTGGGGTGCAGGCAGGTGGGCACTCCAGCTGCTCAAAGTAAAAAAAAAAAACAACAACGACGTGAGCTTTCTCATAGGTAATTTGACCAAATAAGTCAAAAATGTAACTGACTTGCCAACACCTTGATCCCAGAATTTCACTTCTAGAAAATCATCCTAAGGAAATAATCGGGTAAGTCACCAACTATGGGACACAACATTATGGCAGTAAAAAAGGGGAGGGTGACTTAAACTGCTCATAAAAGGGGATGGTGCCCTGGCTGGTGGCACAATGGATAAGGTGCCGGCCTGCGAACCCAAAGGTTGCTGGTTCGATTCCCAGCCAGGGCACATAACCAGGTTGTAAGCCAGGTCTCCAGCCAGCTCCGTGGCTGGAGGCAGGTGAAAGGCAACCATACATTGATGTCTCTCTCCCTCTCTGCCTCTCTCCCTTCCCCTCTTTCTAAAATTAATGAAATAAAATCTTAAAAAAATAATAATAATAATAAAAAAATAAAAGGGGATGGTCACATCGATCAAGGTGCATCCATGGAATGATACTGTGTAGCCAATTAAAGTATTATTTATGGGGTGGGGTGGGGTGAGGTGGGCACTAAAGAAATCTGAGTGTACGTCAAAGAATGAAGTGGTTTCACTTGTTTCTACCTTTCTGTGATTTCTGACAGTCTTTAAAATAATAAATAGACATTACTTCTGGTCAGGAAGGGAACAATGCTATTTCCTTTTTGGGAAAGAATTGTTCAGTCTGGACCTTGGGTGATGGTAGACCCTCTGATGGTGCAGGACCCAAATGCAAGGCTTTTACCTAAAGAGCTTCAGCGGCAGATCTACACTCGCACACTCTGTGACCTCATCCAAGCGCCTTTACCTCCCTGCAGCGCCTCCTCACCTCCAAAACAGAGCTGCTGGACTCTAACCCTGCAGGGCTGGCCAGTGGGTAAAACCAGCAGGCAAAATAGATGCGGGGGGCACCCGAATGCCTTGTGTTTCACCCAGTATGCGATGCGCCGGTACTCCCGCCCTCCCACCCCAACCTCTCACCTCATGAGCTGTAGCAGGTCCTTGAACTTCGGGGTGCTGCTGAGGTCTTCCTCCACGGCAATGTCCCTAAGGGGACAATGAGAATTGGTGAGGATGCGTTAGGCCAGAAGGGGACATGAGAATGACCCTGGCTAGGCCACAGGGAACTTGATATCCTGTTACGGCCTCATGGCTTCTCTGGAGGCCAATGGGGGCCACCGCAGGCTTTAAGTGTTTGCGGGGGTTGGGGGAGGCAGCGTAATATCTGATGGGGGTCCCCGTGCCCAGCGTGTGACATGGAGGTGGGTGTGGGGATGGGCAAGCAGGGTGGACAGGACCCCCCCACAGGCCACGCACTTGATGGTGCTGACGGTGTCCTCGTAGTAATAGCAGCGCAGCCAGTTGGTGGGGTCGTCTTCCTCCGGGAAGTCCTTGAGGATCTTCACGAAGGACCGGGGGAAGATGCCTGTAACTCCCCGGACAGTGCCCTGAGGAGGGAAGGAAGGGCTGGTTGTCAGCCAGCAGAAAGGCCGGAGAGCCGCACCCCAGGACCCCCAGTTCCTTCGTGACCGGGAAAGGCAGGCGACGTTTGTGTTCCCGTGTGTAGAGGGGGACGAAGAAGTGACCAAGGTCACCAAGCTGCACGCCCCAAGCCGAGTTCCATTTTAGAACAGGTTGAGATCTGAACGTTTCTGAGCGTCTGCTATCATTCATTCAGTCAGTCAGTCATCCATTCAGAGAGTTCTTGAGCCCGGCTGGCTTTGGATGGAAGCCCTTGCCCTCCTTCCTGGAGCCGCCCTACCTTGGAGGGAGGTGGGCTTCGTGCTGCGTCAGCCGGCGGAGGGTGTCAGGTGGGAAACAGAAGAGGGGCCGGAGAAGGAAGGATGGTTCCCACTCTCGCACTCTGCAGACACCAGCGAGCACCCACTTTGGACCAAAGGGCCAGAGCCCCTCCGGCCCCGGCCTCTTGCCTAAACTCCAGGCCAGGGTGCGCCCACTGCCTGCGCTCCGCACGGTTCCCTCTGTCCCCAAAACCCCAGGAAAGGCATCGTTTCTGTCCCACTTTACAGACGTGTAACCTGTAAAGTTACAAAGTAACCCCCTCGTGTCTTGCATGACTCTCCCCTCAGCCTGAGGCTGGATGTTGGCCAGCACACTGACACGAATAACTTTCCAGAAACCAGGAAGGCAATGGACATTTCCTGCTTCCTGACAATGGCCCGGCGACAGCCCTCAGGAAGCTGTCCCCTAACGGAGTTCCAGGACAGGGTGAAATCAAAGCGGCCAGGTGGGCGGGACGGATGGCTCCTGCTCCGCCCCAGTCCTGGATGCCGGGGACCCTCCCCAGCCCTCAAAGTTCCCCCGAGACCCATCATGGCACAGCCTCCTTCAGACGCTGCTGCCCAGCAGCCCTGGAGGGGACGGTCTTATTCAAGAACAGGACCTGACACAAAGGACTGGCACTGGGCCAGCGCCTCCCCCCTGGCACCCTCCCACCTCCCTTTACCAGGCCCCTGAGAGTCCTCAGGCCGCACTCGCTGGGTGTGGGGACAAAGCCATGACCATGACAGGCCCTGGCTCTGCAGTCCCTCTAACTGGCTCCCCAGCCCCGCCAGACGTCACCATGCTCCCAGGCTGCCTGCGGCCGACCCGGAGCCACACCTCCTCGGCTCTTCCAGGAACCCTGTGAAGCAACTGGCATGGCCTCCATTTACAGAAAAGAAAACCACCGGGTTGGGCAAGTTTCCCAAGGTCACAAAGCGGGTTAAAAACAGAACAAAACCTGACACCAGACAGGCAGACTCCAAAGTGCCAGCCCTGCATTGTGCCTTTCGAGGTGCGTGCCTGTCCGTGATGCTACCCGGGGGGCCGCGCGGCCCCCCAGGGCCCAATGTCTGGAGGCACGTGTGACAGTCGCAACTGCAGGGGTGCGGCTGGCACCTGGCGGGTCTCAACCAAGGACGTTGCTAAAGATCCTACAATGTGCAGGACAGGCCCACCGCAAAGGACCCTCTGCTCCAATGTCCAGAGTGCCCTGGCTGAGAAAGCTTGTGCTGGACCAGGAAATGAAGCCTAAAGCAGCCATTTCTTGGGGTCAGACAATTAGAGGCAAGTGTAGGCTCCAGAATCACCTAACCAACCACCACACCCCTGTCTCCCTGGTGTCTACACCCCCTCAGGTTCTCCCCTCCCTCCTGCCCAGATCTCCTGAACTACCCTCAGGCTGCGTCTCTTCCCTAGGGTCTTCCCTCATTCTCTGATTCCCCCACCAGACCCACAGCGGTTGCACCTCCACCCTCACCTCCAGCCAGTCTTTGTTGACCCGACTGAGAAGGAAGATCACATCTCCAACTTTGAAATTCAGCTCCAGTTTGCTGTTGCCAGTGAAGTCAAACATGGCCTGTGGAGAAGAGCGGAGCAAGGCAGGAGGAAGGAAACATTCACCGGGTTGCTATCCAAGCGCTCACTTTGGTGCCCCGTTTAACAGGTGAGAAAACTGAAGCTCGGGAAGAACAAGTGACTTGGTTGAGGACACGCTGCTAGTTATCGGAGGAGCCGGGATTAGAACCCAGGTCTCCAGGACTCCAGCGTGAGCGTTCCTTCCCCAGCTGTGATGAGCATGGGAGGAAAGGAGCCAACCTCCCTGGGCCCAGCACCTTCGCTGGGCCCCCAGGCCTGTGTGGGTGCCAGGTTCCCGTAACCCCCAGTCACTGGCCACACCCGTTCTGAAATGCATGTTTTTCTGTGTGCGCCCTCAGAGGGTCCTGCGCTCCTGGAGGACAGGGCCGAGTCTGAGTCATCTGAGGGGCCCCACCAGACAGCTGGCTGAAGCAGTGATGGATGGACACCTTCTCTTTCACCTCTGTGTGCTCACCATGTCCCCTCCTCTCAGCTGGGCCGGGGTCCTTCCTCCCAGCAGCACCCAGCCCCACCTGGACACCAGCCCACGCCCAGCAGGAGGGGCTCAGCGGCTGAGGGGGAGCAGCCCGGAGGGGAGCGCAGGGGCCAGCCTGCGGGGTACCTCTGCTTTTGGAGCCTCCAAGTGGTCTACACTGACACCTGCCCGGGACTCGTTCTTGCTGTGGAGAGAAAAGAGGGGCTGTCAGCCTTCCTGGTCCTCTCAGGGCCCAGCTCTCTGCTTCTGTGCCAGAGGCCAGAAAGGCAGGAGGGAGCGGATGTTGAAAATACGGGTGCAATTGCTCCTGGGGGCTTCACACTCCCCTCACCCACCCACCTTGGTGCTCAGGGCACCTGGAGGAGAGATGGTGCCCCCTCTGCGGATCAGGAAGCTGAGGCTGAGCAAGGGAGGGGGACATCCACATAGTGCCATAACCTGCCAGACACTTCACATTCATTCTAACATTTCAGCTAAGGACTCAGGCATGGAGCGGGGACACGCCCTGCTCCAGGGCCCATGGCTGCCATGTGGGGGCACAGGGGAGCTGGCTGGACCCCCAGAGACACTGGCTGGAGGACGGAGGAAGGGGTGGGTTGGAGGTGGGGGCTCAGGGGCACTGTCCCCAGAGTCCTCAGCAGCAGCAACCTGGCCTTTGGAAACCCAGCGCTACTTCAGCCACCAGGATTGTAGAATTATTTCCTATGGGGTAAAACTGGTCTCTATTCCCTCCCTTTCTCCTGGGAAAAGACAGAGACAAAGGCCTTGGTGAGTATGGGCCTGATGGGCTGTCACTCACACTTTCCGGGTGCGAGGGCGGAGCCGGCGCAGAGCCTGGGGCACCTGCTCTGCGTCGTAGGGCGACTGGTAGAAGAAGATCCGCACGTCTTCGTCCATCAGCACCCAGATGGGCAGGCTGAGGAGGCTCTGCGTTCAGGTGGGAGGACAGGACAGGGTGGGCGGCCAGCAGAAAGGTCTGGACACCCCAGCCTTGCTGCTGCACCCCTCAACCCCCACCCTGAACTCCCCGCCCCCTGCCTGGTAATAGAAACGGGGAATCATTTAACCATTTCAATGGGCTAAGGCAACGTCTCCCAAGCTGCGCTCCAGGGTTCAAGGTCAGGAGGGGGCCGCCTGGCCTGAGAGGGGGGTTCATTTGGAAAAGACCAAAAGGCCACCAAATGTGGCACTGAAGGGGGAACCAGGTAACGTGACATGGTGATGACTGCCCAGGCACTGCCCTGAATGCCACCCTGGGTGACCTCATTCCATTTCATGGTGACCTGGGAGTCAGGGACACAAAAGTGAAGGGACCTGCCCGAGGCCACACAGCCTAGCCAGTGACAAAGCAGTGACAAAGCAGTGACAAAGCATCCCTTAGTGCCCCATGAGGCGACAATGGGGGAGACGTCCCCCAAATAGCCCCAGTTAACAACCATTGGTGATGTTCTGGCCTAAAAACTTTGTATCATATTTCAGCTGAAAAAACTGAGGTTTGGCAGCGCTAGGACATGGTGGGGTCAGGACTCGCTGGATCCCAGGCTGGTTACACCACCAGGGTGCAAAGACCAGGAGGCGTGAGACCCGGAACCTGGCAGGGTCCCTCGCATGACGCACACCTCGCAGGTCCCCACCCGCAGCCACGTGCCAGCCAGGCCCCCAGCAGTCTGTGGTTATAGCTGTGGGTGCTGATGCCCCACAGGCACCCAGAACCCAGACCTCCTCAGCCAACCCCATGGGGGCAGCAATGCGGGCAGGGCCAGGGGCGCCAGGTGGGAGGGACCGGGAATGCAGAGCTGGGGAGACACCGCTGTCCTGGGGGAGGGCGGGGAGGCAGCCCAGAGCTGGGTGGGTCTAAGGGCCCAGACACTGAGCCAAGCTGCAGCCAGGCTCAGATTCCAGCTCTGCCCTCACCAGCTGGGTGGCCTAGACCTCCACATGTTCCTCAATAAAATGGGGATGATGGCAGTATCTCCCTGGGGGTGGGGGGATTGTGCAAGGAATCAATAGTACTACACAACCCTTAGAACAGCATGGTTGCCGTTATTTTTATTACTACACGACACAGGAAGGACGCAGCACGAGGCTCTTAGAGACGTGAGTTCAAATCCCATCCCTCCTACCTAACTGCTCCGTGGCACCGAGCGAATGACTCTACCTCTCTGTGCCTCCTTTCCTGGTTTTAAAGTAGGGATAGTAGTATCTAGTGAACAAGTTACTGAGGGAATTATCAGTAATTAAGCCCATTCATTGAGCTGCCGAATGCACACCAGAGCCTCCCCGTTGCTAGTCAAAGTGCTCCAGTCGTCCCAGGCTATTGTTACCGCATGACTCACATTCGTCATCGAGGCAGAGGTGAGACCGGTGGGTGGAAGGAATCATGCTTTTCTAATAGCTATCCAGGGGGGAGTGGTAGTGAGCTCCCTGTCTCTGTAGGCATGCAAGCACAGGGTAGGGTTACCATAGCAGATCCCTGCACTGGTTGACCTCTGGGACTGAGGAATCAACTCAGGCGCATAAGCAGGGGCAGAATTCTTCCTGCTGCTGGCTGCTAAGCCCAGGGGTCGGGGTGGAGGGCCCCAGCTCTGCAGTCTCCCCTCTGCCCCAGAGCACGCGCTCCTCTTCCAGCTCTTTCAGAGGAGGGTGGAATTTCCAGTCACTGAGGGAGCGATTGTCACAGCACCCCCTCAAGAGGAGATTCCTTTAGTGCTGGTTCCTGCGGCCACCAGGGACAGGTGGGCCATCTACTCCCTCCGCCCCCTCACAGTTTCCAAAGCGCTTCCATGTCCTTTCCTCCACGAATCCCCACTCCACTCCTATGAGACCAGAGAGCTGGATGCACTGCCCTGTCTCCTAAGAGAGAAAACCAAGGCCCAGAGAGGATGGGCCCCTTGCCCCAAATCACCGAGATCGCGGGCATCAGGGTAGAGACTGAAGAGACCCCTAGCTCAGCGTTCCTCAGGCATGAGAGCAGGGAGGATGGAGGGCCTCATGTCTGTGAGCATGCCTCCGGGCTCCGAGCAGGGCTTCCTTCTCCGCTTTCTTGAGGCTGCCATCAAGCCGTGGCTTGTATGCCTCTAACGGCAGGGTGCTCACTACTGCATGAGGAGCATGTCTCCTTCTTGCCTGACTCCGATGAAAGGCCTTTTCTGACCAGCCTAGCCTCTGCCTTTAAGACGCTCCTTCCTCGGTCTCCCCTGTCTCCTAGGGGTGCAGACAACTTATAGGTTGGGGAACACAGAAGGGCACCAAGCCAAGGCCCATGAGTGCAACTACTCCTCCAGCCTGTGCCCTGATGAGGTGCTGTGTGGCAGAGCTGGGGCCCTGGTCCATCGTGCCCCGTTCCATAGGCCACCCCGTTTGTCACTTCCTGACCCGTGTGACCACTCCGCGGGGCAGTGGGAACCTTGGAGACAGGCACCAGGCCCCACTCACCTCTGTACCAGAATGCCTGGCACGGACGTTATATCTGTCCATTCAAAGTGCAGCTCCTCGCCCCTTCCCCATTGCTCCTGTGCTCCTGAACCCCACCTCCCCAAAGCCCTGGAACCCCGAGAACGCATCCTGCTTCTCTCCCCTTTGAGGATTGAAGGTGCGGTGCATCACAGCCAGGGTGCCAGCAGCAGCATCCTCGGCGGGCCACTCTCCCCACAACACCCCAGCCCCCCTGGGCGCCACGGCGGTGGCACCGCCCCTCTCTTACCTTCATGTACACGTTGAGGGCAGGTATCCGCATCTCCGCGATCTCCTGCTTCACGCCCACGTAGACTTTGGCTGAGGAGAAGCAAAGAGCTGTCCTCCCCCTGGTCCGGGCTCATCCCCTTACCTGCACGATGTTGAAGCGGCCCTCTGAACCACCCGCCATCCACTGCTGCAGTTTGCCAGCGGGTATTTGGCATGTTTTAACTGTTCATGTGTTGCCTAAATTCACCGCCCCCCCCCCACACACACAGGATTCTTTGCTCCAAGAACGCAGGACCTTTGTTTTGCTCACAGCTGTAACCCCCTAACTCAGGAGAGGGATCCCCATCCCTGGCCGCACATTCATGTCACCCAAGGAGCATCAAAAACCTCATCGTGTTGGACTCGTTCCAGAGCAACTAAATCAGAATTGCTGGGGCTGGGCCGTGGGTGCGGGGATATTTCAAATCTCAGGTGACTTCCAACAGGCCGCGGGGGTGAGGAACCCTGGGTCTAGAGCATTGCCCAAAGCAACAAGTATTTGTTTCGTGGATGAGTGAATCATTCTGCAAAAGGCAGATGGAGTGTTTGGGGGAGGGGCAAGGGAGACAGGAGCTGGCTGACCAGGGACAAATGTCCTCTCCAGCGACCTCAGGTGGGGCCCCAGGAGGGCTGCCTACCGGAGAACCCCACCCCCACCCCAGAAGGGAACCATGGATCTATACGGAAACCTTGCATGAGCAGCCAGTGAGGCAGACAGAGGACTGGAAGACGCTGGTGTCATGGAAGTTGGGAGAGAGCTGCCTGGAAGAGGCAGTGAGACAAGTGACATGGCCTGAGAAGTGTCACCAACGTCAGAGTTAACAGGTCAATGCCCTGGGGGGCAACTTGGTGGAGCAGGAAGAGCTGAAGCCAAGGCAGTGGACTGAGAAGCAGATGGGAGATGGGAGCGAGCAAAGATTTACTGTAAAAGGAAGAAAAGGAGATCTTTGAGGGCTCTTGGGGCTCCAGGAGGCTTGTTGCAAGAATGCCCACTGGCGGCACAAGTTTATTTAGAGACTGGACAGGATGGGGTTGTGCAGAAACTTGGCAGATGGAGCCCTGAAGGAGAGAAGCCAGTGGCCACGGGGGGCAGCTTCCGCTCCTGGAGCCGGAGAAGGGGAACTGCAGGCATTTGCTGAGACAGAGAAAGGAAGAGCCAGCAGACGTGGGGTCCGAGCCTGGGGAAGGAAAGGGCAGGCAGGGCTCTGTCCTGGGAAACAGGCTTGCCTGAGGCCTGTGGCTGCAGGGCACGGAGGCCACCTTGGGGCCACGTGGGTGGCGGTGTCTCCCACAGGGCTCGAGTGGACAGGAGCTGAGAGGTCAGAGGCCTGGGCCTGTCCAAGGTGCAAGTTGGGCTGGAGTTGGGGAGGAAGGCCTGGAGGCAAAGGGTGAAGGGGCTGCCCTGAAGCACAGCAGTGATTTCCACAGCCCCTCCCCTCAGCAAAGCAGGGGCGGAGGGGAGCCATGGGGCCGGGGGCCGGACTGCAGAAGCAGAGGGCAGTTCTGTTGGAGGCGCCCAAGGGGGAGCCTGTGTGTTGAACAAGGGAGACACAGAATGCCCAGCTCAGGGGGAGAGGCTGGTGCTCACATGCTCCACCCCATGGCCAGGGTCGCTGGTGCAAGACTGAAGCCGGGAAGGTCACAGAGCACAGGAAGTCTAGGGCTATGCAGCTTGAGAGCTAGAAGGCAGCCGTGACTGCAGGAGAGGGGCTCAGTGAACAGGGCTCAGCGAACGCTTCTCCCGTGGGCTAACACGCGCCAACCGGACAGCGTCAGCCGATGGACAGTCCTGGGCGAGGGGGCCCTCGGCCTACCTGGCAGGGTGGGCAGGCTGCAGGCGACGGGGCTGGTCTTGCTCTCTGGCCCGTAGCGCTCCTCCAGCTTGCTCTGCAAGGCGTGGAACTGGCGGTAGCGGCGGTAGATGAGGTACTTGGATCCCCCTTTCGTCTTCACCTCTATGACAAAAACCTAGGACAGAGGCCAGGTGTCAGGGGCCAGGGCAGAGACGGGGAGGCTCCAAGGTCCTAAGGTTAAACAGGGCTTCCCAACCTCAGTTCTGGCGTTTGGGGACAAGTACTTCTCTGCTGTGGGGCTGTCCTGTGCACTGTGTTAGGCGGCATCCCTGGCCGCCACCCCTGGGTGCCAGGAGCACTCCTGCCCCAAGTGGTGATCATCAAAAATGCCCAAAGGCACTTGCTGCCCACTGTCCCCGGGGGGCAGAATCCTGCTGGGAGCCACTGGGTGGAAGTTAGGAGATGGGAGTTGAAGGTTCAGGGGTCGGGCGGAGGTCCAGGGGTCCCTCTTACGAAGTGGCTGGTGAAGCCCCTCTTCTCCTCGATGTCGGCAATGTTGGCTGAGATGGCAACGTCATCCGGAAGCTGTTCGAAGTCGCTGGGAAGGTGGGAGGGGAAGAAACACCGGTTATCACCCTGACCTGTCCGGGGGGCCTGCTGGGTGTGATGCCATGACCGGTGACCGAGGTGAACCCAGAGCGGGGCTGGTGTTCCTCCTTCAACCCCCTTCCCGGCCAGGCCCACATGCAGCCCGCCGGAGGCAAGGCCCTGGCGGTGGGGCCGCGTACTGGCATCCAGGTTACAGATCTCACAGGCCACTGGTGACTGCATGGTCCACCCAGGACCCGTGCTTCCAGCACCCGGTCCGCATCAGACCTGTTCCCGGCCCTGGGTCACAGGGGTGAACAAAGTCAACATGGGCCCCGCTGCGGGAATGGCTAATTATGCCCAGGTTGGGGAAACGTCACAGAGGAGGGGACATTTGAGCCAGGTCTAGCAAGACCTGGACTCCGCCGAGGGGGACACGAGGGGAGGGGCCCTCTGGGCAGAGGGAACAGCGCGTGCTAAGGTTCCGAGGCCAGTAGAGTGGGCCCAGATGGACTCCGGCTGGAGAGGGACGTGATCAGAGGTGGAGCAGGCAGATGGGACCCGGCGGAGGAAGGTCTGCGTGCTGAGCTAAGAAAGTTCTGTAGGTGACTGGGAGCCCCTCGAAGCTTTGGAAGAGAGTGAAACGCAATTAGACCCCAGCTGGCTGAGGCCACCTCAGGATGTGTGGGGAAGAAAAAGTGGGGAGAGACCTGAAGGGGCAGAGCCCTGGGAGGCTCCAACGTGCTCCAACTGGGAGAGGATGTGACAGGCAGTGGGGACAGGAGGGCAGGACAGATGCAGGGGACACCACTCTTGGCAGGCGCGGCTTCACCTCTGTGTCATTTTTTTCCTGGAGCGAGGCTCCAATTTTGTTCTGGATGCCCGTGTGCCTAGCCCCAAGGTGGCAGATCAGAACTGGGCTGAGCCCAAATAAGATGCCATTCCAGCCTCCCTTGCAGCTAAGAGCAGCTGCGTGACCAGTCTGGCCAATGAAAGCTAAGAAGGAATCTGCCCAGAGGTGTTTCTTTGTCCTCTTTCAAAAGTTTATTTAGTATCGAGCAAGAGGAAACTGCTTAAGGCTACAGAACATTTCAAGACTTGAGTTTCAAAAGAATACCACATTATTTGCACTTGTAATTGGCTTCCCTTTTTATGCATGTTGGCCAGAGGGAAAAAAAATGCTAGCCTATGGCTGAGAGATAAAATAACCAAATTCTATGGAAACCTTTACAATGAAAGGTGAGGCTTATATTAAATGATACATTAACCAATTTAGTAACTTGTTGTTTAACACTAGTTAATCAGTTTTTTTTTCTCTTTTGATGATCTAGTTCCTCAGAGACAGATAGGAAACAGCACAATTTTACCTCTTTCTTTTTTCTTACTGTCAAGGTTGGTATTTCCACAAAGCAATTTTGAGTTTCATCCATTCAGATGTTAGGCACTTTTACTTATTTTTTTTAAAGATTTTATTTTTAATTATTTTTAGAAAGAGGGGAAGAGAGAGGCAGAGAGGGAGAGAGGCATCCATGTGTGGTTGTGTTTCACCTGCCTCCAGCCACAGACCTGACTGGAAACCTGGTTTGCAACCTGGTTATGTGCCCTGGCTGGGGAATCGAACCTGCAACCTTTTGGTTGGCAGGCCGGCACCTTATCCATTGTGCTACCAGCCAGGGCCTTTACCTATTTTAAAAGGGGTTGTTCATAGGGAGAATGCTCTGCACAGCATAGGAGCACAGGACTGGTGGGAACATTTCACACCACCAGGCAGTGCAACAGGACCGGCCCTGCAGCTGGTGCCTTGTGTCTTGAGTCAGTCCACCCCTCTTGCCCGTGGGGATCCTGTGTCTGGTTACGGAGTCTATGTCCATAAATATAGTAAGCGGCACCCCTCTGAGCTGGGGTGTTAGAGTTGTAACCGTAGGAATCAGGTCTGATCGTCAGCAGCACTGGCGCACCAAACATCAGAGCTGTAGTCTCCGCCGGGCTCTTGCGGGGGGTGGGCGTGGGGGTCTGTACTAGCTGGGGAAACGACCTCTTGCCCTGGGCGTGGGAAGTCCCTTTCCCCAGTTCGCTGGCCCTGGTGGGGAATAGGACTCCCCTGGAAGCTGGCGGTCCACGGGTGCACCCACTCCACCTGGCGGGCTGTCACCTCCCCCTTCCCCTGGTTGTCATTCGGCTGGCCCACCTCTTGTACGAAAGGTGGGTTTGAACAGCTGCCACGCCTGCATTTTCTGGGCCACTGTTCAAATATGTTCCTTCCTGGAGCTGTGCCTGGTTTCATCATCAGGGCCGAGAATGTCCCATCCTGGCGCGTGCTCTGTGGGTGGAGCACACACTTCAGTGACCACAGGGAGCTTTGCTTCCCTACTTTCCCTCCGCTCTCCTTCCTTTGATTGGTCGCTCCCGGAAGCTTTTCCGAGGACGGACGTCTTTGTCAAGGCTTCTTCTTATAGACGCTTCGGAGAATTGCTATGTGGACCCAAAAGTTTCCCTACAAAGTTGGACTTGGGGAACTGTTTTACAGGAATTAACACCTTCTGTCCCCACCTCATGTGCTTATTGATCACCGCATCCATGTACTTTTCCTCATCCTTTCCTTTTCCTTTTTGAAATTTCTCTAGTTCTTGCTATACCAGCCACAGCATGGGTGCAAAGGAGGGACCCAGGGAGTCCTTCTCTGCATCAGCTCCAGCAGGTACTTCTCCTCCATCTTCACCGGCCTCCCAAGCCCCGGGATGTGGGCTTGAGGTGGGCAGGTGACAAAGACCCTGCAATGGTCAACCGCACTCACACCCCAGCTGCGTGGAACATGGGCCGCACACCATGGCCTAGCCAAGCCAGGAAGACAGCCTGGTGGCGGCAGCATGAAACGGAAACCAATTGTGCAGCCCAGGTCCCACCAAGGTGATGTATTCCCATGCTCCCGCAGGGCTGCTCCACAGAGAGCTTTCTTAATCCAGAGAGATGGATAAAGCCTGCAGGGTCTCCTCCTTTCTTTCTTCTGCCTGCCTTGAAAGCAGTTGTGACATCTGGACCTGCAGCAGCCACATTGCATCCATGAGGCAAGAACATGAGGAAGGCCAAAGGAATCTCTGGGATGCTGATCCTGGAGTCACTGAGCTGTAGAAGCAGCTGTAAGCCCTGGACTTCTTCTTATGTGAAAAAAATAATAAACCCCTGTTTGGTTAAGCAAATGTCACAGTCACAGGCAGGTGGTGAGAACCCCAGAGCAGAGCCATGAGCAAGGAAGAGGCTGAAAAGGTGGAAGAAGAGATTTAGACAGCCAAGGTAAGAAATGGAAGAGGTTGAGAGCGCAGCCAGTTGTGGACAGATCAGGAACTAGAAGCAATCATGACCCTGCTCTTGTAGCCACTGCGAAACAGGGTGGGAGTTGGGGGGGCGAGGCCGCCGTGGCCGAGGCTCCGGAGCCGATCGGGACTTCAGGAGATGCTGGTTTCAACGTCTGCCACTCAGTGCCAGCCTCTGCGGCTTCCCCTTGTGGCCTGGGCTGCCTGGGGCCTGAGGCTCCCCCAGGACGCAGGAGCCTGAGACTCGGGGTGGTGACTCAGGGTGGCAGTGGCAAGTGGAGGAAATCCCCACCACTGCCAGGGTAACCTGGTGGCCACCAGCCACCAGCCTCCCCGCTCACTTTCCACACATGCCCCTATGGTGACACCCTTGGGAGAAGCTTCCTCCCCCACTTTCTCCCCTGAAGCTGCGCACTTCGTGGGCATTTCTTCTGCAATATGACGCGGGCGGGGCAGGAAAGAGCCCCACAGGTAACGATGGCCTGAGCAGGGAGGGAATGACGCGGGTTGGGCAATTGTGACCACCGATAACTGTTGCCCAAGTGAGGCACAGGGAGGTTCATACACTTGCCCAAGTAGGTCGAGAGGCTTGGCGTCCCTAGTTGGAAACATGAACTTAGAAAAATCCCAGCCCTTCCCAGCCTCAGTTTCCCCATCTGCAGTAATAATAACAGCAAACCCTTGTGAGTACCGACTGTGGCTCACACACCGCGTTAAGCCCCTCGGTCGTGGCCTCTGCCGGCCCGAGTCTCCCGGCTGAGGAGAGGAGCCGGTCACGAAACACAAGGCAATATTTTCAATAAGCTCACCAGGAAAAGCAGAGTCTGAGCTGCAGCGGGAGCTGGGCCACGACTAGCCCCGTCCCTCAGAGAACCCGTGTGCAGCGGGCCAGAGAGCGGGGCAGGCGGACACCTCTAGGACAGCGGTGACGTCCATCAGAGAGAAAAGTAGGGGTGCCGCGCAAGGATGAGGGCCAGGCTCGCTCAGAATGAGGGTGGCCAAGGAGGGCTTCCCAGAGGAGGCAGCACGAGGTCAGCCAGACTAGAAAAGAAGAGCTGGCCACAGGATGTGCCAAAGGCCCTAGTCCTGCAAGGGGGGCAAGTTCAAGGGTCTGCAGTGGGGGAAGGGATTCGTCCTTCCCCCTCAGTGCATTTGAGCACAGAGATAGTGGGAGAAAATACCAAGAGAAGATGCCAGTCAGACTGGCAGAACCCACTCACGAAGGACTGGGGTGTCAGGGACAAAGAAGGGGTTATGGTGAGAGGGCATCGGCGGACCTGTGTGTACCAGAGCAGGGGGGGCGCAGTGGCAGAGGGAGACTCGAATCCCTGGCTCTGTGGTGCCAGCAGGAAACTTGGGAGGGTTGCTCTTCTCGCTATGTCCCCACCCCCTCGCCCCCTATAAAATGGGATCCGCAGATGCATGTACATCCCAAGAGGGTCAGGAGGTCCCGCGGCCACAAGCACAGCCTGAGGACCCCCGTGAGAGCAGGGATCCTGCCCACTCTGCATCCCCAGCATCTGAACTGCACTGGGCGCATAGTAGGTGCTCAACAAGGGCCACTGTCTGTATCTGTTTTAGCAAGTCCTCTGGTAGGAAGTGTGGGAATGGTCTGGCTGCCTGCTGGGTGGCCCAGGGGAGCAGCAACCCCCACCAAATGTCCCCCTAGAATAACCAGGACCCCTCAGAGCTCAAGTCAGCTCAGGGGCTCTCCGGCCAGGATGCTCAGGGCTCACACACACTCATGTTGTTCATCAGAGTCCCCTGGGGACCCTGCACAGATGAGGCTGAAGGTGGGAAAGACTCTTAGGCGGCAGCTAGCTCAGGTTTTGTGGTTTCTGCATACAGTAGGTGCTCAAAATATGCTTGTGGGAACTAAACTCACTACCCTTGAGCGATCCTTTCCATCCTCAGACCGCTCAGGTCTTATAAAGTCCTGTTGGGGGGCTCTGCCACCCGCCCCTTGGATCCTCTGCTTTGGCCTCAAGCAGAATGTAGGATCTGCTTTCAAATAAGGGCTCCAAGGGGTAGGGAGGCCAATGACCCCAGACCCGGCTCGGGAGCCCCAGGAACAGCTGGAGGAGGTGACCCCCTCCTCTTAGAGGCAAGGACAGCTGAAAAGGAACAGGGAGTGGGAGGGCCAGTACTTGGAATCATCTCTCTGACCCACGTGCCTTAGAAATAGGAAGTGCCACAAGGCTCCAGCAGCAGCTGCTTCCTGCAGGTTCAAGTATGCGTGTCAAGCCTGGTGGCCAATGAGCACTCACGGGACGAGGGGCTGGAATCTGGTGGGATGACCTCGCCCAGCGCCTCCGCACTGAGCCTCCGGCTCAGGCCAGGCCGGGCCCCTCCCTCCACACACACGCCACCCAGCCTTCCTTCTGCCTTTCAAACTTCAGAAATCCCACCCCAGGTCCCATTTCCAGCCTGATTCTACCTCGGGTCGGTTGCTGCCCTCTATGGTCCAAAACAACCTGACCCATCTCCAGCGACCTTCTGGTTACCTCCTCACAGTTAGAGCACATTCTTTTTTTTTTGTTTTTGATGTTGCCAGCTATTGCAACACTGGAAGGCAGGAGCCCAGCCCTGGGGCCGCCAGACCCCCAGAGCTTGGAGCACAGGCCTGGCTTCTGAGGGAACCTTCAAAAATGAGGGTTGAGAGTAGCCCGCGCCCGGGCAAGGCTGTGCTTTGCCTGCGGGCCTTGCCACCTGCCCCTGTTGCCCCCAGGGAGCATTTTATTCTCCTTGGGCTTCTGTTTCTCATCTGTATGATGACAGGATTGGACTAGAAGGATCTAAGGACATTTTCCAGCTCAAAGATCCACTCATTTATTAATTCAGCAGTATTTACTGAGTACTTAGTCCTAGGGACACAGCAGTGATCAAAACAGACAAATACTGTACCCTCTTCAAACTATTTTTAAAAGAGGGAGCCTGTGATTAAAGAAAACAAATAAACCAGTCTAGAAGATTATTATAGTAATGTAAGAGTTGGACAGAAAAAAGAAACAGGGCAATGGGTGAGAGAACATTGAAGGGGCAGTCAGGGAAGGCTTCTTGGAGGAGGTGACCTTTGAGCTAAGCCCTGGATAAAGAGGGAGAACAAGCCTAGTTTTGTATTCTGTTTGAACAAAAGATGGAAAGCTATTACTGACCACAATATAGAGCAGTGACCCCAGCCTGGGAGACAGATCATCTAGACTCTGACATTCACTCCTTTGTGACCTTAAGAGAGTCACTCACCATCTCTGAGCCTCGAGTCTTATCTATGCTTGAGGGAGGTGAACCACAATGTAATTTCCTTAAAACAGTTCCCAGAGTCTGCATTTCTGAGTATTTGGGTTCTGACTCAACTCTAGCTACTCTACTTTTGATATTAATAAAGGGCTGCAGAAGGGCCGGCCTCTGTCTCTTGAGGCCTTATGGGAATAGTGAGGGCACCTAGGGAGGGCAACACCCCTGCACTCACCTCTCAGCCCGTAGCTGCTGGGCCACGGCCATGGCCCTCAGTGATCCAGGAGAGTGGGTGACGGAAGGCCTCACTCGGCCGGGCTGAGTCACCTCTCACTTCCCTCCAGCCGCCCTGCGTGTCTGGGCTGTGGTCCTAGGAGTCCACAGGAGCTGCCTTTGGGCAGGCCCCAACTCTGCTTCTCTGAATTCTAGAAGAGGCCCCTCCTCCTGGCTCTCTGGGTCTAGCCAGTGGCCCACACTTCCTCTTCCCCATCACCCAGCTGCTGTGCAACTGGGGAAACGTATACCCTTAGAGACCAGATTTGCAGTTCACTGATCCTGGAGGCTCTGGGGACTTCCTCAATGTCAGTTCTTGGTGCCAGGCCTCAGGTGGGCATCAGAGAGCCCCACTGCATCAGAGACAGGGTCTCAGTCCTAGCTCAGGACCTTGTGACCTTGGGGAGTCACTCCTCATTTTCTGGCTCCTCAACCCCAACCCATGCACCCTCACTGCCAAGCCCTTACCCAAATGATTCCCCAGTGCTGGTCTCCACCATGCCTGCCATCCAAGCCTAGCTCAAATGCCACCTCCTCCAGGAAGCCTCCCTGGTTCCCCCAACAGTTACTGCTCACAGACTTTTCTGTCATATGAAAGTGCAAAAGTAGGTTTACGCTTCTGCCTCCCCCTAGAACTCTGGACTGTACTTTCCTCATCCCTAGATCCTTGACCCTGATCTCCGCAGGCCTGTTACAGCCAGTCCTCCCTGCTAACCAGGGTGAGCACCCGCTGCAAACCTCATCACACCTTCTCTGCTGAAACGCCTCAGTTGCTCACCCTGCACTTAAAAGAAAGGTCAAGCCTAACCCGGCCTCCCTCTGAAGCTCTGAAGGTCCTGCCGGCTTCCCCAGCCCCTCTCCCACTCTGTCTCCTTCCCAGCTGGCCTCCATTCCATTTCTAGAGTGCTCCAGCCTGCCCCTCAGAGCCTTCATGCATGCTGCTCCCCTGCTGCAATGCTTTTCTCTGCCTCCTTTAGGGCTCCCTTAAGAGGTCACCCTGAATGAAGGCCCTCCCCGTGGCGTTCCCTCCCAGATCCTTATACTTCCTCTTCAGAGCAGTGGAACTGCGGTTATTTCATATTCCTCTGTGTTATTTATGTGTGTAGTGACAGCCTTCCCAGCTAGCCCAGAGCCTGCACGGAACAAGGGCTCCAGCGGCGTTTCCGGAAGGCACGGAGTGCTTCTGGCTGGTGACGCTGCAGCTCCTGTCACGTGCATGGCTATTGGATGCCGACGGGAGCTCTCAGAGTAGCCCACCGCCACATCCAGTCACCCCAGCCGGTCCCACACACTCCCTCATAGGCACATTCACACACTAGCACGCACAGCCCAGAGAGGGCGTAGAGGAGGACGCAGCCATGCCTCCGCATCCGTGAATCACAAAATGGGCCCTTCCGACTCCTTCTGCCCCAGACTCGTGCTGCCTTAGGACCCCCAGGTCGGGGGCAGGGGCCTGCGGGAACAGAGCCAGCTGGGTGAAGGCTGAAGCCAAGGTCTCCCGAGGCAGATTCTTTGTCATTTCCCAGACAAAAGGACCAGGGATGGGAGCCATACTCAGGACCCCAAGGACTGCCTGGCTCCAAGAATGGAGGGCAGCTGGCAGCCTCAAATCCTTCGTCTGACTTCTTCTCTGTCACCCCAAGGGACCTGCGGCCCCAAATAGAGTCCAGGGTGGAGCAGAGTCCCCAGGAGGAAACGTGTTTGGGGCCCAGCCCTGCAGCCCTGACCAATGAGCGTGTTTCTTCACGCAGGCAGCCCAGGGCCAAAGGCTCTTCTGAAACCAAGCTTCTCTATGGACTCCTTGGGAGGCAAGGGCAGAGCTGGGGAAAGACAGGGCAGAGGACAGGAAAGGAGAGAAAGAGAGAGATTCTCAGCCCGCAACAAATTACCAAGCAAGACTCTTGGAATACAGAGATCAATTCAGGTGGCAGGTTGAACACAAGTTGAAATTTCTCACCCTCCTCCAGTCACACAAAATATGCTGGCTAATATATTTTTAAGTATTTTAAACAGATAGAACCCAGTTCAAGAGCAAACGAATACAATTTTCGGAGAGGAGGCACCTATGTCAGTAAGAAGCTGAGCTCCGCACCCCATGGGAAAACCAAGGGTCCGTGTGGGTTGTTGGGGCTGAGATTTTTTTTTTTAAGATTTTATTTCATTATTTTTAGAAAGAGGGGAAGGGAGAGAGGCAGAGAGGGAGGGAGACAGCAATGTATGGTTGTGTTTCACCTGCCTCCAGCCACAGGCCTGACTGGAGACCTGGTTTGCAACCTGGTTATGTGCCCTGGCTGGGGAATCAAACCTGCGACCTTTGGGTTCGCAGGCTGGCGCCTTAACCACTGTGCTACCAGCCAAGGGCCCAGGGGCTGAGATTTTAATGCTAATCTGAGCCTAGGTCCAGGCTACAGCCCTGGTGTTGTCAGGAAGTCAAAGCTGAGCTTCCAGTATAAAGCCCATGCCAGAGCTGATCAGAGGACCAGAATTCTGCTGCTATCAGCCTGGGCAGCTGCAGGATTTGAGATGCTCTCCCAGGCCCTGGGAGGAATGGGGGATATGGACGCAGGATCAGAGCCTTCAGCCTGAAACCTGCACTAGGGCGAGCCGCAGACCTAAATTATGGCCCCAGCTCAGAACTCCTATAGTGAGGCATTCCACCACAGCGTATGGAGTCCGCAAGCCTGCTCGGTGCCTCACCCACATTCCCGATCATGCAAAGAACACCTACCCTGTGAAACCCAGCTTTATGACCTGATGCACTAAAGAGGTTTTGCCTAAAGACCTGGAAATAATACCAACGATGACTCTGACTAGGCCCTGGTGGCTTGGGGCTGCTAGTCTGGAGGACGAAACAATCCAGTGAGGGTTAACAGGCAGGGTTAGTTGGGGCAGATGGGGCAGGTAAGTACCAAGAGGTACAAGCACCTCACCATGGCCAGGGACAAGGACACTGGCCTAAAGTTGGTCAGGAAGACCGGAAGTGATGCCCATTTTTGCAAATAAAAAAGTGTGATCCAGCCTTGGCATGCAATTGTGTGTATTGTCATATGTGTATAGTTGAAAGCATACATTGTTATATTTAAATATCGATGTAAGAAATGTCCAAACCTGTGGAGAATTTTAATGAGTTTATTTGAGCCAAATGGATGATAATTGCCAGGAAGCCAAATCCTAATAGATTGGGAAAATGCTCCAGAGAATGGCAGCGTTGCAGCACATTTTGTACATCAGAATCATGGTAGGAGACGTAAACGGGTTACATGAAACCCATGGTGGGTGGATTAAGGGGGAGGGAAAAAGCAAAGTAGGGTAATCTCTGGAGTTGGATATACAGTAAAATGGAGAAATGTACTTCTTTTACATTGGTGGCTACATAGTTAATAATGAACATTTGCAGCACGTAGAGATGGTATTTGGGGAATAAGGTAATAATGAGGGGTTCTGTGATCTATGCTCTGAGGGATCTGCTAAAGGAGAGTACTCTATCCTTCTCCGACTTTTGGCTCAGATCAAGTGTAGTATCTGTTCTTATCAGTTTAAAGGAGAGTACTCTGACATTTCAAAGGTGTGTTATATTAGATGCAAAAAGACAATAGACAGGCTTGCTTACAGGAAAGACTGACCTTTGTCAAGGAAGCTTCTGGAGGTCCAGGATGTGATCACCCACCAAGGCCCAATTTTAGTTAGGAATTTTTATGTTTGGACTATTAGGTTGGGCAAGAGTGAGAGGAGAAATGACAGGAGAACAGGCCATGAGTTTAAAAGGATTTATTAGTCAGCTACAACAGGCGGGCTGAGACCTAGAGGTGTCAGCAGTGAACAAAAGAAAGGCAGGGATTTGTGAAAGGGGGAAAGGGGAAGGGGATTGAAGAGACTTTCTGTTGATGGCTTTGGGGGAGCTGGCTCTGAGAACAGAGGAATTTACTAAAACAGAAAAGTTACTAAACTCTTGCCCGCAGACCAAGATATCCCTGAAGGATACAGGCAGTCACTGGTGTCAGTAGTTACTGAGAGGGCAGCAGATTTATTGGGGTTTATTAAAATTAGACCAGAACTCCCAGGACCTAGGTCTATGCCTAAGACAGGCCATCCTATGTGTTTACTTCCCCTCTCTGAGTTTGCATGGCCCACCAGGCAGGCTCCCCTGAGCTTGCTGGATTTAGTCCATGGATCCTTTTTCTCCCACAGTAACATGCACATAAATACATATGATGGTGTAAGCGAGTGTGGGTGTGTTTGTGCGGTGTCCCTACAAATGCCTGCAGTGTGTCTAGTGGTGGCCCCAGGAGAGGACACACCCCGATGCTCAAATCCAAGACGGTGCCCAATGAGCATAAATGTGACTATGTTTATACCAAGTTCACACATCCTTCTCGAACCTTTCTTTACTCACCTGTGACAGGTTCACCAATGGGACTGTAGTAAGAATTCATGAGAAAAATGCATGAAAAGTACCTAGACACATGGTAATTTCTTATTCTTGTTTCCAGCTTTCAGTGTGTGTGTATGTGTGTGTGTGTGTGCGTATTGAGCAGAACAAGCCCTCAAGCTCAACTTCCCAGGTTTACTGAGGTCTCACCTTTCCCATCCACTTCCCCTTGACCCCAGAAAGCCCCCATGGCTCTGACTCAGCCACCAAGCAGCACAAGGTTGTCCAGGGAAGAGCCCAGGGCCCACGGCGGGTCTCCTCATCTCCCCACCCCTTCTCTCCCTCTCTTCTGTCCCTGCAGCAGTTCTGCTGAATGCCAGTGCTTCCCTGGCTCCTTACACACAGAACACCACTGCTAATTTTATGTCCGGGCTCTGGGATGGTGTCACTTGAGGCCAGACACTCTGTCAGCAGTGGGCTCCCACCCTGCTGTCACTGCTGCTGCCACTGTAGTAGAGGCTGTGTGCTGTCTCTCACCCCCACCGGGGAAGAGGAGACAAACTTCACACATTTCCTTAAGCGAGTATTTCTCAAGCACTCTGGGAGGGTACCAAGAAACGCCAGAAACGATCTCTCCCGTATGAAAATGTGACCTCCAGTCTCCACAACCTGTGAGTAAGCAAACAAACAAGCAAGCAGTCACTGAACAGTCTGAATGGGTAGCCCCGGTCCAGACACTCAAGTGTGGATGCTTTTTCCTTAGGAGAAGCCCCTCTGCTAGGTTACTTTGAAAGCCCACCAAACCTAGCAGCTTGAAGATTTTAAGCAGGCAGTTGGGAGGAAGAAAATTGCCAGGGGCAATGGTGAAGCAAGTGACAGTTAAGCGACATTCTGACAATGACAAAGAGGATAGAATGCTAAAAAAAAAAAAAAAAAAAAAAAATGGTTCAAGAACTCAAATACAAATGCCAGGGCCTTTTCCGAGAGGGACTTTGCTGCTCTGTGAAAAGTTCACCTATATCCATTCACGACCTCCATTCATGACCACACCTCCAGGAAAAGGTGGGATCTTCTCTGATCAGACCTGAGAGATTCTCAGAGCCAGAATGAAGACTGACTCTAACAGCCACAAAATGCATGTTGGGGTCCTGGGGTACTCAAGATAAAGCACAGTGGGCACTGGGGTACTCAAAGCACAGTGCTCAGGTGAGAGAGGAGGAAACCCTCAGGAGCCTGTGGTCAGGTTGAAGGCCCCACTTGGGGAAAGAGAGCAATGAAAGGGAGCACAGTGGCCAATGATCGGTGTTGGTTGGGGCCCTGGAGAAGGGGGTGAGCACTTTCTGCAGGACCAGGTGGTACCCTAGGGAGCTCATTATGGGAACTCAGTGGATGCCCAGCTGCCTGAGTCAGCGGCTTTCCCAGGGAAAGGAAGGAAAATCCCAGATTAGACTAGCAAGATTCCGGAAGATCCCTAGCACAGTGAATTCCCCAGTCCTGACCCACATGTGTCTCCCTTCATAATTTATGAGGGGAGCTTCACTGGCCTGCCTCCCTGAGCCATAAATAGCGGCTCCTGGCAGCACCCCCACCCCCAGCAGTATGTGAAGACAGCAGGTGTGGTGAGGCCCTACCAGACAGCAAGCTCTCTGTAGGCAGAGGGCCCCAAGTCCCCGTGAGGCCCAGGCACACGCAGAGTCTGGAACTGGGGTGCCCTGGCTCTGGCACATTCCAGCTGTGAATCCCCTCTGACCCCCAGTTTCCTTGTTCATTTTTAAAATGGGAATAATATTGGCTTCATAGGCTTGCTGCATTTGTTCAAAATATATTAAGTACCTACTATGTGCCAGACACCTACTGGGTGCCTGGCTCCAAATGAAAGCCATTGTTCTTGTGACACATACATTCTGGAGGCGTGTTAAATAAGATGATGAATGCCAACGCCTAGCACAGAAGGCAGTCAGTGGAAACGATTCTGCACTTAATCAAAACAATGACGGAAAAAGGCCACCAGGGGACGCCATGATTCAGCATTGGTTTCTACTCTGCAGCGCCCCCTGGAGGAGGCATGTCATACTCGCAGTAGATGGTCTAGTCGAATTACAGGGTCAAACTGGGAGCGGGTGAGCAGAGCGCCGCCTGCTGGATCGCACCGCCCTCCCCAGGTGGCCCCGTCCGTCAGAGTCAGATCACACAGAATCTGAGCAACATTGCCCCCACGCTAGGGATCCTGTGGTGATAAAAATGATAATGGCCAGGATGCACTGAATTCACTGTTTAACCATTTCCTCACCGTTAAATTGCAGGAGCACGGGAGTTAGCATTTGCAAAGCCTTTAGAACGGTGCGGGCCCCAAAGTCCTGCTCAGTGCATGTTGGTTCAGATTACTGCTACTTAATCCTCCTGCCAGCCCCCGTAAAATAAGTCATATTTTTATTCCTGGTTATATTTTTATCCCTGGAGATAAGGAAACCTAGGCCCGATGGGCTTAGGAGACGGAACCAAAATAACTTAGTGAGTGAGCAGCAAAGTAAGATCTTGACCTAAAATCTGGAGGACTTCAAAACTCACACTCTTAATACTGAGCCCCATTCATTTATTCATTCCGCAAGCATTCATGTCGTACCCACTCTGCACAGGTGTAAAGAATACAGAGATGACTCTGGCTCAATTGTTCTCAAGGAGCTCCTGCTCCTGCTGAAGAACACATATAAACATACAGGCATGCAAGCACATGGGCACATGCATGCACGTACATGCACGTATACACAGGCATGAATACACATGTGCATTCATGTGTGCGTATACCTATGCATATACACAGGCGTACACACATGTTCATGTACACATGCATACACATGCACAAAGGTACATACATGCATATGCACAAGCACTCATAAACACGTGCCCACACATGCACACATGTATACAGAATGAAGTCCAATTCAGGGAGATGCCAGGAGATGCATGTTAAGAATTCTATTTCCCCGATCGCATGCTCAGTGCTGTCTCAACCCCCAGAAGGGTTACAAACACTGCCATCTCCAGGGGCCTGCCAGGTATTCTCTCTGTCGCAAATGCGGCTGGGTAGAAAGGCATAGAACTCATGGTACAGAGCTCCGAAGACTCCAGGAACTCTAAACTTGAACCTGGCCTTCAGGATAGAATTTGTCTTGTTAGCAGTGCGTTGGCTCCATCTATAGCTTTTTGTATTGACATGTGCACTCTGACCTCCATTTGTGCTACTTATCGTTCAGTCCCTGCAAGTGCTGGGGTCATGAAGCAGGGCAGAGGGACTTGTAAGCCAAGTAATCCTCTGGATTTCATTCAAAGAGGAAAGAGAATCCATTAGAGTGTTTAAATAAAGAGTGGTGTAATCTGATTAATGATTTTCAAAGATCCCTTTGCTGCTTAGCCTGTGGTTCACCAGAGGCGGCCCTGGAAATAGACTTAGCGTCCCCTTCTAGCAACATTCGAACTCCGTGTTTAAAAATCGGCCTTATGGAGGTCTACTGCCTTATCGAGGTATAATTTACATACAAGAGAACCCACCCACTCAAAGCCTACAGGGCCATGGGTCTGGACAATTATGTAACCACCTCACAATATAGGACATTTCCATTATCCCCAAATATTCCCATTTCTTTCCTACCAATCTCCTCCCTTCCCCTGGGCACTGGCCGCCACTCATCTGCTTTCCAGCATTCCATTTTGTCATTTCTGAAATGTATACGAATGGGCTCATAGAGCATGTGGTCTTTTGAGTCTGGCGTTTATCACGTTGATGTGTATATCAGCAATTTATTTTTGTATTGTTCCTAGCTTGGGGCCGTTAAAACAGAGCTGCTACCAACATTCCAGCGCACAGGCTTGTGCGGGCATGCCCGTTTCTTTGGGGTAAATATCCAAGAGTGGGGTGCTGAGTCGTATGGCAGGGTTATGTGCCTTGAGCGCATTTAGGTCATGTTCATCTATAAATCTCCATGTCCAAAACAGGACCAAGGAGGGAGGAAGGGGGGTACATGAAGGGGCATAGCAGGTGAGCCTCCTATGCCAGGCACGCCCCTCTCCCTGGGCCAGGCTGGACCCTGGTGACACGCGATCCAGTCCCCTGCCCCGCCCCACCCCCTCACCACGCCCCTAAGGAAAGAGCTTCCTCTCTCCCGGCCCACCAGGCGCAATAGCCGCCCACAGAGCCCCACCACCCCGGAAGCCCACACCCAGGAACCCAGCCGCTTGGCAGCAAGAGGGCTGGAGATTCCGCAACAGCCCTTCCATCCGCTCACCCCTCTGGCAGTCTGCTCCCTCCCCCACCCCAGGCCCTGAGACCTCCTGCCAGGGCTGCCAGTGGCCTCCAGGATGGCACCCTGCCCACCCGCTCACCTGGGGACCCTGTTCTCTGTGCCTGGCCTCTGCTGACTGCCCACGGCGCTCCCTCCATCCAGCCCCTTCACCTACCACTTACTCCTCGGTGTCTCCTTCCCAGCTCCTCTTCACAGACTTCCTCAGCCCCTTCCCACCCCCCGGGCTCTCTGCCTGTGCACTTCATCCACTCCCGAGCCTCCATGACCACCTGTGCACCGACGGTCACCCAGTCTCTCCCTGGAGTGCCAGGCCCCTGAGTCCAGCTGCCTCTGGGACACCCCACCCAGGGCCCCTCTTTCTTCCCAGACGCTCTTCCTCATGCATTCTGTCTGCACCAGTCCCCAAAGCCCGAATCTACGAGTCACGGCGGCCATGCCTCCCTTCCTAACGCTACGTCCAGGTTATCAGGAGTGGATTTTACCTCCCAAGTGCCCCCAGCTGCCCCCTCTCCCCACCATTACAGCTGGTCTTCCTTCAGACTTCCCTCCTCTGTTGCCAGAGTGCTTCAGCGGCTGCCTACTGCCCTTCCTGTCCCCTCTGAGCCCTGCACACACCGTGCACACTGGCTCCCGGACGCCTCTCCTGATAGGCTTCCAGGCCTTGGGCTCGTTGGAGACCTAGTCCAGGTTGTTCTCGTTTACGCCGGGCTCCTGCCTGACTCCTGCCTGACTCCAGCCTCCTTCCTCTCCTCTCCCAGCCCAAACCCGAGTTGCAGGCTGGTCCCGGGTCATGCCCACAGCTTCTCAGCTTGGCCACCTCACGTTTCTCCTGAAAAACCACATCCACTGGAAAGGTGTTGCCAGCGCAGCAGTGGGCTCTAGACCTTCCTCCAGCCCCCGCCCCGCCTGGTTCCAAGAGATGCCTGCTATGAGCTGAGGGACAGGTGCCCATCTCCTCCACCCTTCTGCAGCCTCACCTGGGCCCTGCATCTTCCCAGCTGGGGCATGGCCCTGCGCCTCGTGGCCCCAGACCATGGGACAGACTTACACAGAAGGGCGGAAGGTGTGGGTGCTACTGGAGGGGTCCTCATTGGCCTTTTGTCCTCGCTGGCCTTTTGTCCCCACGCATAGCCTGTAGGGTGACTCTTCTCCCATGTATGACCTTCCCTACCAACCCTCCGCCCTACCCAGTGGTTCTGACTGCACTTGCATTGCTTTTCGTGGACTTTTCAATGTTTGAATAAAAGATGTGGGCAGTTAGTTCACAACAAGGAAAAAGAGCTTTAAAAAGCATCCTTTCTCCCTTTCCTACCCCCAAAGGAACAACTTAAACTCATTTTGTTATTTCCTCTCAATGCCTCTGAATTTCTAAAGAAGAAACTTACATTTCTGTTTTTGAGGGATTGGCTTTCAGATATGATATATCAGTTCCCTCTGACGGTAAATGGGAATTCATCATTCTTGCGTACGCGTTCATATAACACAACACTCATCCTTCTTCCCATCTTCCCCAAATATTTGTATCACATCTTTGATTGATTGATTGGTTGATTTATAAGTCACTTTTTAAAAATTTTATTTTTACTTATTATTTCTAGAGATCAGGGAAGGGAGAGAGGCAGAGAGGGAAAGAGATGTTAATGTATGGTTGCTTTTCACCTGCCTCCAGCCACAGACCTGGCTGGAGACCTGGCTTGCAACCTGGTGATGTGCCCTGGCTGGGAATTGAACCAGCGACCTTTGGGTTCACAGGCCAGCACCTTATCCACTGTGCCACCAGCCAGGGCGTTGTATCGCAACTTTTATTTAAAACAATAATCCTGGTGCATAACTTCATGACCCTATGTATTATTTACTTACATGTGTGTTTTATGATTAATTTTTTTCTCTTGGGCAACTTTGGTTTTTCCTCGAGATAATAACTGTTCTGAACTTTTACTTGCCAAGTTGTTCCGAATGTATATTTTTAACTATTCGCAAGAGGCTGCATTGTGTCGCCTAATGTAATCTACTTGACCGAATCTTTTCTTAAAGCTCTCAGTAGTAAGTTAAAACAAAAGTTAGCCCTAACAGTGCTAATTAGCTGTGGTTTGCCTCCCATGGCTTCCGGCAGCTTTTCTCCATTGTTCCCCTGCTCCTGAGCTGGCCCCATTTCCTGGATGCCATGTCTTCCTTTTTGTCCTTCTCTTTCATTTTTCTGGAGCATATCCTCTGAAAGCTCTCTAAAAATGGGTGCCTTAGAGGACCCTCAATTCTTGCCTGCCTAAAAAGATCTTTATTCATCCTCACATTTGATTGAGTTTAGCTACATAGAGGTTTGCTTGTTGAAAATCGTTTGACCTCAGAATACCAAAGGCAGTTTTCCATTGCTTTCTAGTGTCTTGTGTAGATCTTGGGGAAAAATCCAAAAATACCGACTCCATTCCTATTTTTGTTTTGTATTAAAACTTTCCCTCCCTTTTGGAAATTTCTGGGACATTTACTTTGGTCTTCCTGAGTTACATAATGATATGCGTTGTATGGATTATTTCTTGCTCATTTTACTAGTTCCATTACTTAGTCTGCAGACTCACCATCCTTCAGTTTGGGGAAATTCTCTTGAAGTGTTGTTTTTGTTTTTTAAAATATTTTCCACTTCATTTTTTCCTGTTATCTCTTCTTCGTCTTCCTTTTTTTTTTTTACATATATATGTTTCTTCTAAGTCAGATGTTAGACCTACTAGATTGCCCTCCCATCATATTTTCCACCAGAACTTCTTCCTTTAATACCCTTGTGACTTATTTTCCAAACCTGTAACTAAAATTCTTATTTTGGCTTTTTTATATTAAAGTTCCCAAATAGTTCTCTCTCTCTCATTGTTCAGTTGTCATAGCATCCTATTCTCGTTTAATGGCTTGATAGTATCAGTCAGCTTTTGCTGTAAAACAGACAGCAAAACTCAATGACACACATCAACGGGCAACTTATTATTGCTCATGTGTCTGCGGCTGGACTGGAGTCATTCTAATTCAAATGACTCCTTCTTGAGCCCAATCTAGAGGGACAGTGTTTCTTGTTTTGTTTTTGGGTTTTTTAAAAAATATTTTTTAGTTTGGTATCTTTGTTTGACACTGGGGGCTTTCCTCGTGTGTCTAATGCTCTTCGGTTGTTTGTTAATATTTAAGACAAATGTGCTAATAGGGCTGATCAGAAGTTCTGCAAGCATGGGAGGGGGCTTGTGAATTGACAAGGGTCCATTTGGGTGTGGAGGCAGGGAGACCCCACAAGTGACAACATGCATAAGGCTATTTCTCTGGTAAATTTTCCAATGACTTGGCGGGCAGCTGACATCCTGTCCTCAACATGTGGGAACAGGCAAGGGTGGGTTGGGGGTGGGAAGGTCAGCAGGCTATTTTGACCATGCAGAATGCAGATCGCCCGGTTTTCAGCCCTACATCTTGTCCCTGTCCACTGTCGTGCTGGTGACTTTGGTGTCCTGAGAGTGTCCCCTCTACCGGTCTCCAGAGAATAAACCTCCTGCAGGAGGATCAAGGGTGAGACCTTGGCTCTAAACCATCACCCTCTCCACCTGTTCCCCTTAATCCCTGCACCTTGTTGGGTCTCTGAAGCCTCGTTCATTTTCTCCTCACTGTTCCCCCACTCGGGTGTCCTGGTTTCTCCAGTCTTTCTGAAGATGTTACCGGCATTCCGCACAAACCCCGCTTCCGCAGTGTGTTCAACCTCCCACCTGTTGATGTCCTCTCTATTCCCTTTGTCCCCGAGGGACTATACTTTCTATATCTTTCCTCTGTAGTGTCAGCAAGTTCTCAGGAGGGACGAGAAAACGACTCCTCTATGTTTTTCTATAAAGTGGGTTATTGCTTTGTGTGCTTGTGTTTGTGTGTGTGTGTGTGTGTGTGCGCGTGTGTGCGTGTGCAAACATCTTCCATGCAGACTCTGCACGGGATGCCTCCCTTTCTTACAGCACACAACTTAATCTAGGTATTTTCTGAACCAAGAGGTCATCGTCCTCCAGGAATAAAGCATAATAGGCATTTCTTCTTTCTAATTGGCAATGTGTATTCTTTTTTTTTTTCTCTTTACATTACTCCTGCCATTTCCGAGATGAGGAAACCAGCGTGGAGGGAGGAGTGACTTTCCTGAGGCCGCACGGCTGGGACTCGAGTTCCATTCTTTTCATTTCAGAATGCGGCCACTTCCCCTCCACCAAGTGGCCCGGTGGCCAGAACACCACCTGGGAGGGACACAGGTGCAGGGGCCAAGCGCGGGCCAGGGGCTTCGCCTGGCTCACCCAGTACTGCTGGCCACCACAACCCCCTTGACATGCAAGGAAACTGAGACTCAGAATTGCCAAAGTGACAGAGTGCACGTCGTCATAGGGCAGTATGGTCACGTAAAGCTGACCCTAATCATTTCCTGCTTCTTCCTTGCAGACATTTCTCACTTTGCTACACTTTCGAAGATGGTTTCCTGATGGGCCCCGCAGCCAGCGCCCATGCTGCGTCATGGGGCGCCATGGAGACCTTGAAGCAGAAGACATGCTGGAGGGGGCTTCCCTTTGGGACCATCGTCCTCCATGACAGGCGGGACTCGGAGGCTGGGAGAGGCCAGATACCCTGTGCAAGGCCACGTGGCTCCCATCAATTCTCACCTCCTGAGGG
Source organism: Noctilio leporinus (assembly GCA_004026585.1). Classification (NCBI taxonomy): domain Eukaryota; kingdom Metazoa; phylum Chordata; class Mammalia; order Chiroptera; family Noctilionidae; genus Noctilio; species Noctilio leporinus. The sequence continues at coordinate 7,507 of PVIW01005820.1, read as the reverse complement.
GCTTTACTCTTTGTCTGTTAACCTGGTTCCTAAACTGTTGTCTGAAAGTCTCATCCAACCTGCAGGCCTACAGTGGTGAGTTATTGTTTTCATGCGCCCTTAGTGTGTGTTTAGTGTGCGCTGGGGAAAGATAGCAGAGCAGGCTGGGAGCTCCCTGTCCCCGTCCTGAGTACGGGGGACCGGGAGGACGCGGACCTTCAGGCTGGAGAACCAGGCCAGATGGGTGTCCAAGGTGCCATGTGGGGAGGAAGCCTTTCCAAACCCTGTGGACAAACTCTGGAAAAAACGGGGTCACCCAAACCCTGTACAGGTTTCAAAATAAAAGCCTGTTTTATTGGTGGAGGACAGGGCACCAGGACAGGCCTGGGGATGCTGTGGGGAGGGAAGGGAGCAGGGTCAGGGCTGGGGATGCAGCTAGCTGGGGAAGCAGACAGAGGTACCATTTGTTCAACTTTATAGATGCTCCTGCACCAGCCTGTTACAAAACAGTGCCCCTCAACACCTGGCCCCCCAGGAAATCCTCACAATCCAGCAACTTAAGGGTTAATGCCTGGTTCATGGGGAGGCTTCCAAGACAGGGCTACAGACCTGACCCTTTTAAATAGGACTCCTGAAAAAAAAAAACCGTTAACTGACAGGCTGCCATACTGGCATATTCTCTCTCTGCATTCTCCCACCTGCAACAACAGAGACCAAGGTGACAGAGCCCCTGGGGGACAGGCCCTGGGTGAGGTCAGGGAATCAGGCAGGAGGCCGGTACAGCCCACAGGCAGGTGAGGCTGGCACACTCGGGATTTGGCTGGTTTGGCTGAAAATGGAGCAGAAGGGGAGAGAAAGGAGAGGAGACACAGAGACCACAGGCAACAGAGGGCCGCTAAGCCAAACTAGGGGACCTGGACTTCGTCCTGCAGCTCAGGGATGTGGGGGCGGAGGGAAAGGATCCGAGCAAGGAAGGGGCGCAATTCAGTTTGTGTTCACCAAGAACTTCGCTGAAGCCCAGGGGCTGGTGGGTTGGAACAGGGCAAGGCTAGATGCTCGAAGAGTGGGAGGGTGAGTAGGGTCTGAGGAGAGGGGCAGGGGAGGTGGATGGGCCAAAGCACAAAGCCCCTGGCTGCTTCCACATGACTGCACTGTGTACCGAGCAAGGTTCACTGACATCCCCATTTCAAAGGCTGGGAATGTGAAGGCCGCAGGACTTCCCTGAGTGCTCACCGCGTGTTCAGGCTGCTCCAATGGCATAGAGAACCCTGCGAATCCCATTTGACAGGTGAGAAAACCAAGGCAAAGAGTGGGAAATGGTCCAAGATCACAGTGCTAGGAGGTGGTAGATCCGGATGGACCCAGGCAGTGTGACGAGAGGGAAATCTCAGGAAAAGACTCATAATGGCGATGAAGGAGTGTAAATTCATTCTGTGTGTCCTTAAAGGGAAATTCCAGGAACAGGGGTAGAAGTGACTAGAAGGAAATGCAGCTCAATAGAAGGAGTTTTTCATAATCCAGGCTGCCTCGTGAAGCTGTGAGCTCGTGGTCAATGGCCATCTGCAAGAGTGAGGCCATCCCCCTACAGGGTGGACCACCTGGGGAAGAGGGGCATCCCTGAGAGAAAAAAGAGTGGAGAGGTTTGGACAGAAGGGGCTCTGAATCCAGACTCATTGGGTTCAGATCCCAGCGTGCAGTGACTGACTTTGGGAAAGCTACTTCGCCCCATCGTGGCTCAGTTTTGTAATCTATAAAATGGGTCAGAAATAGCGTTTATCTTGTATTCAAATCAATTAATACGTGGCTTCATCATTACACCCCTGAGGGTGGAAGACAAATGACACTGGACCCAGGGAAGTAGGCCAAGAACTAGTGAGTGAGGGACCCAAGAGAAGGAATCTTTCTCTGGGTTCTCTCAGGGGACAGGCCTCAAGCAGGTTTCAGAAGGTGGGTGGTGAGCTGAGCAGGACTGGCTTAAATTCATGCCCTTGTTAGTTTGCTTCTCAGCCTCGCTTAGGTTTTAGGAAAGCCTTCTGACCATTTCAAGCTAATCCCACCATTCTCAGGGTAAAGGCAGGAAGGTTAGAAGGACAGCAGCGTCCCCTTCCCAGCCCTCTAGGGCAGAGAAGTATCAGAAGGGGTCAAATCCAGGACTCCAGGGAAGGTCCTGTCTGCTGCCCACTGGGACCTTGGGCTGTCAGGGCTCTGCTTTCATCTCACTACGCTCACACCCTGTCTGTCCAAGTTGTCAAGTAGAAGAACAAAACCCAGAGGAGGGTGGGAGCTTATTTCAGATGCAAAATGGTGTCAGACAGCCCACCCTCCTTTATCTCCCCCAAGGCTAGGGCCTAAGGAACAGGTTACTGCCCCAAATCAAGTTCACCTTGTGCCTCAGCCACGGCCCAGCCCCTAAGAAGAAAGCACACACCAGTTATTTTAACAGAGAGAATTTATTATAGGGAGTTGTTGAGATAGGCCTTGGAGCCTGGAAGTCAGAGAAGGGACCCACAGAGCTGGGACCCAGACTGCTGAGGAGGGGACACTAGTCAGCCAGCTCTGGGACCCTGAGGGCATGTCATGAGGCTGGTTTGGGGGTGCTGGAAAAACCGGGGGATGGTAACCAAGATGGAAGGCCACAGCTAGGGTGAGGGAGTGGGGCTGGGGGATGCCCTGGAGAACAGCGGGTGGGCAGAAGGGAAAGCTCAAGGCCCCTCCTCCCCTCCACCCTCAGTCTCCAGCTGGCGCCCACTAGGGCAGAGCCTCAGGGGCAGAGAAACAGGTCTGCAGCATCAGGCTCCAGCACCACGGAGGGTAATGTAGGAAAGGGCGGGTATGGCTGGGGCTGAGGCCGGAGCTTCTAGTTGCACCCCTGGGGACTCACAAAGAAATGGGCGACCAGCCTGGAGCCACTCCCAAAGCTTAACTTAGAGGCATGAAACCTTTTTAGAAATAAATTTTGATTTCCTCTAACATTTACTGATCACATCCTATGTGCCAAGCACTGTGCTGGGCCCTGCGGGGAGGCTTGGAACCAAAAAAGATCTTCAGGGCTGAGTGTTCACATACTGACTCTTTCTCAAGAAAAAGATAAAGGGCCCTGTGACTGCCTGCCGGTGGCCTCACACCAGCCACAATCGGGACCTCCATTTCCTGGATCAGAAAGGACAGATGGGGTGGGCACCTTATGTGTGGGCCTCATACATCAGAGCAATGGCGTGAACTAAGGAGTGGCAAGTTGGTTCTTCCTTTTCCCCCATTTTTCATTTGCCTCATCCTGGTCCCCCCTCTGCCCCTGGTTTTCCTTTTCTTCCTTTTCCTCTATCATCATCATCATCATCGCCACCACTTATTGGTCTCCTACTTAGATGCTGTGCTAAACACTTTAATGTATTGTTTTATTTATTCTCCACAGGCCTATAAAGTAATATCATTATCCCCATTTTATAGATTGAGAGCCCAAGTCTCAGAGAAGCAAAATCGCTTGTCCAAAGTCACAATACAAAACAGGAGCTACCCCTCCTATTGGAACCAACGAGCACACTGAGGCCCAAAGCCATCCCACACCGGGACAAACGGTAAGGCCATGTCCAGCAGGCATGGCTAGAACTCGGCTTGCCAAAACCAGCTGTCGGCTTTTCACTCTGGGTTTATCATACACATAATTAGGTTTCTGTAAGTCATAGATAAAAATGGGTTAGTCACTCTGTGACCCAGATTCTCTCCATAAACCTTTTAAAGTAAAAATGAATGCTGTCCATGGTAAAACAAAACAAAACAAAACCCAAAAAATAAAAACAAACAAAAAAGGACCTCCACAGTATACTTCATCTGTAGGTGTCTCCCATGGGTGGAAGGTTAAACTGCTTATTGTTTATTTTGCTGTTATCCACATCTTCTGACCCACATCTTCTGAAGTATCCATAGGGTAACTAACCACTTAGGAGTGGAATTTCTGGGTCAAGGGCTTGTGCTTTTTTTTTTAGATTTCATGTGTTATTTTTTAGAGAGAGGGGTAGGGAGAAAGACATCAATGTGTGGTTGCCTTTCACTTGCCTCCAGCTACGGACCTGGCTGGAGACCTGGCTTGCAACCTGGTTATGGGCCCTGGATGGGAATCGAACCAGCGACCTTTGGGTTCTCAGGCTGGCACATTATCCACTGTGCCACCAGCCAGGGCCTCTTTTTAAATTTACATAGAAATCATCAAATTGGCCTTCTGCAATGGAAATTTACATTTCCTCTCCTCCTTGCCATTGCTAGGTTCATACTTAAAATTTTTTGCCCATCTGACAGGTTAAGAGGTGTTTCATTTTGATTTGTGTTTCCTTGGTAGGAATGAGGCTGAGCAAATGTGTATACATTTACTGGACACTTTTATTTCTTTGTCTTTCACCCTCTGTTTATGCCCTGGACCCTTATTTCCACTGGATTCTCCATCTTTTTCTCATTGATTATAAGCTCCTGGTGAACCAGTGCAACGGGTCCCTTTTCTACTGCGTGTGTTGCAAACATTTTCCTTCACAGTCTGTTGTTTGCGTTTGACTTTGTCAATGGCATTTCTTGCCTGCTTTGCACAAGTTTTACATATTTTTTACAGTCATGTCTGTCAATCTATTTATGGCTTCCGAGCAGCCGTGTAGCTTTAGAGGCATCTCTCTCCCTGTCAGCAGGTTGGGGGTGTTGCTCTGGGCTGCTGGGTGACTCAGTGACTGGCAACGGTCCCTGCGTGCCCCCCGCCACCCGCACGCAGAGATGCTGCCCCCGCAGAAGATGAGCAATGTTCTCAGAAAGAGCTGCTGCTTCCCCTTTCACGGCCAAGTTCCAGACGCACCCCACTTCTCCTCTCCCCTGACGGCAGCTCCTTTTAAGGAGCTCTGCATCTTCCACGTTTCTTAATCCTCCAACTAAATTTACCAGCTCTCGCCTGCAGCCAAGACATCAGCTAAGTTACACTCTGGAGGCCCCGGCACAGCGTGTCGGGTGCACCTCGGGGGCGAGGCGTGGTGGGCGCAGCCACACCCCGGGGTCCTACGCACTGGGGCGCAGCTCTCCCTGTCCTCCCTGTCCTCCTTCACTCAGCCTGCCACTGTCCTGCCTCCGGGACCCCATGTCCATTTGCTCAACAGCTATTCAGGGAGCGCTGGCTTGCGCCACGCACCCGCCGGGGGGTGGGCAAACCTCGGAGGTTTGCAGCTGAGTGGAGGAGACGGAGGATGGGAGTGAGGTCCCCAGTCAAGCTGGAGGGGAGTCTCAAGGGAAGTAGAGCCTGTCCCCAGGGAGAAGTGGAGGGGAGGGCCGGTGGCGCCCCAAGGCCTCTCCTATAGGCCACCCTGGCGCAGAGGCCCGGCTCAGGCGCTAGAGGGCCATGAGGACAGGGACCGGTGAGAGCCTTTCACGGGGCTGTCCGGGCTCCTGGGCTTGTGGTAAAGGAGGGAGGTGGTGGGAGGCAAAGTCCCAGAGATGGTGGGTGGAGCAGACGACATGTTGGTGTAGCTTGTGGGAGAGAACAGGGCGTTCCTCCCACACGTGACGGGGAGTCATAGGGGTTGAGAATTGGGAGGAAAGGGATCGAACTTCCATTCTACTGGGCCTGGTTTGCCACCCGCCTCCGCAGCAGCCTACCTGACCTTCGTGCCCCCTTCTCCCTTCCCCCCAAGCCCCTCCCCCGCTAGGGGGCCAGACTGGCAGCTCCAGGCCAGCTCAGGGAGCGGGTGTTGTGAACACCTACCGTCTCTCCTGTCCCATGACGGGGTGCCCATGAGGCCCTCCCTGCTCTGGGCAAAGTCTCATGAAGCAAGGTCCACCTGGCCCAAACCTTCGACCTGTCACCTGCATGGAGAAGACCCTCCATCCCACCAGGAGACCAGGACCCAACAAGCTTCATGGGTAGGCCCTGCTGTGACCCTTCATCCCAGCACCAGGCTCTCACTGCTCAGCCTGGCCTCTGAGGACGGGACAGGAGTGGCAGAGGGGGCCCGCCCTGTGCAGACACAACAGACTGGGTCTGGCCCGTGGTGCCAAAGTCTCCAGAGGTGGATCGGCCCTGTGTCAGCTGTGCCACTGGCCGGAGGAGCAGCTACAAAGCTCGGGGCACACCTGGCAGGCAGGAGGCCTAGAGAAACGCAGCTCCCTTCAGGCTCCGTCTCCAATCACGGTGCGAGAGACCAGCCGATCCCCCAGGGACAGGAGGCAGCTGAGGCGGGAGTCAGCGCCAGCCCAGGAAGAGCCCCACCACAGTTTGCTGATCTGACATCAAACCTGCTACACACACACACCAGTTCGCTCCATGTGAATACGTTCCATCATCCATTTCTGTAGAGGGCAGCTCCCTAGACCCAAGTATCAACCCCACCATTGTTAAGCCCCAAATTCCACCATTAAATTCCACGTGGACTCCGCATTCTGCACGTATGCACCCACAAGCCAACCTCACTCAACTGGACTGTCATGGAACACACAGAGCGTAATACGTCCCTAAAAACGCCTCTTAAATCATTCGCAGTGCTCCAGTACATTGGAGGTAGAAAGTACATGCTAATCCTAGCAAATGCTGCCTTTGGGGGAGGAAACCATCGAAGCTTTATGTGTCCAGGTCCGACCATTGACGCATCTGGGAATATCAAAAGTGCAAAGGCAGCTTCATGTTCGAGTCAAGATAAACATGACCACGCTCCCCCTTCTAAGACATTCTTTCATCTTCCTGTGTAAATCTTCCCCCAGACAGAAATGAGCTTTGCAAAGAGAAAAGAGCGCTCCTCTGCCATTTCCGCTGGGCGCTCGCTCATTCATTCCTTTTCAGTGACTGGGACGATGGCAAACAGGCCTTCACGTGATGGCTCAGCATTGCCGGCGCCTTTTAAATGCAATCAAAGGGAGAAGCTGGAAACTCGAACATCCCTTGACAGCACAGCCTGTCAAGTCAGGGGGCTACGCACAAGTCTGGACGGATGAATTTCCTCCTGGCATCAAATACGCCTTCTGATCATAAAGAAGTCTGCTTGAAAGTAAATCACAGCAGCAAATCACGGAACTGTGGCAGGAGGGCTGCTAAGTGACTAAGCACAACTTTGATGGTGACAAAAAAGAGAGCGAGAAAGTGAACGCCTCTGAATTCAACTTCGTCCTTTCCTGTCACCTTTCCAAAACTAAACCCCCAGCACCCCACCTTGCCTCCACCAGGGAAACAATAAACCTCTCGCAGCCTCGGGTGAATGGGACCAGTTAGGAGCAGATGGCCGGGCAGCCAGATGGCCCCAGGGAGCAAAGAGGGCAGGAAGGTGAAGGCAAAACACGAGATTGAGAATTCTGCCTGGCTGCCTCTTTTTCTTGGTCAGGAATGGAGTACTATACAGCAGAAAGAAAGAAGGAACTCGTACCCTCTACAACAACATGGGTGGAACTGGAGAGTGTGACGCTTAGTGAAATAAGCCAGTCAGTGAAGGACAAATATCATATGATCTCACCCATTACGGGACAATAATGAGCAAAACTAACAACAAGCAAAACAGAACCAAATATATGAATACAA
>PVIW01005819.1:0-98540 GCA_004026585.1 Noctilio leporinus | reverse complement strand
TTCAAAGGGAACCAACTGTATGGGAAAACATAATTGCCAATGATACCTCAGACAAGGGTCTGATCTCCAAAATATATAAAGAACTAATGCGACTCAACACCAGGGAGACAGACAGCCCAATTGAAAAATGGGCAAAGGACCTGAACAGACAACTCACTGAGGAAGATATACAAAGGGCCCAGAGGCATATGAAAGAATGTTCAACATCGCTAGTCATCAGAGAGATGCAAATGAAAACCACAATAAGATACCACCTCACACCTGTCAGAATGGCAATCATCAGCAAATCAACAAACAACAAGTGTTGGCGAGGATGCGGGGCAAAGGGAACCCTCATACACTGTTGGTGGGAACGTAGGCTGGTGTAGCCACTGTGGAAAACAGTATGGGGTTTCCTTAAAAATCTAAAAATGTAACTGCCTTTTGATCCAGCAATTCCACTACTTAGACTATACCCAAAGAATCCTGAAACACCAATTCATAAGAACCTATGCACACCTATGTTCATAGCGGCACTATTTACAATAGCCAAGTGCTGGAAACAGCCTAAATGCCCATCAGTGGATGATTGGATCAAAAAACTTTGGTACATTTACACAATGGAATTCCATATAGCAGAAAGAACAAAGGAACTTGTACCCTTTGCAACAACATGGATGAAACTGGAGAGTATTATGCTTAGTGAAATAAGCCAGTCAGTGAAGGACAAATATCATATGATCTCACCCATTACGGGACAATAATGAGCAAAACTAACAACAAGCAAAACAGAACCAAGTATATGAATACAATGAATAGGCCTTCAATGGTCAGGGGAAAAGGGGTTGGGGGTGGGGGGAGACAGAGGCAAGGAAGGGGAGCAGCTTAGACAAGAACCTAGTATAAAGGAACCATGGACATGGGCAATAGGTGGGATTGACTTTGAGGGGAATGGGTGGGTGGGGAGGGGGACAGAGGGGAGCAAAAAGGGGATTGATGTAATACAATAACAATAAGATTTTTTAAAAAACCACTATAATTTTAAAATAATTTAAATTTACTCTAAAGCTATTAAACATAAACTAAATAAAAATCTCTATACATGTATATATATTAGGTTAAGTCATTTAATATTGTTGTTTTCTTAATGAAAAACAGTTGAATATCAATAATTTTAATTATGTATTATTGAGTGCATGTATTACTAATTTAGGTATAGATAAATGTGTGAAAATTTTACATTAAAAATAATATCAACTAATTAGTTGGGGAGAGATTATTACATATATAGATATAGATATAGATATCCTCATATATGTTTTAACTTGTTGCAGTAAATTTGTATTACTGTACTTTTTTTTACAAAGTACAAATTGATTAGAGAAAATATCATTAATCAAGGCAGGGACAATTTCCCTTTCAGTTAATATATTTTTTCTTCTCCAGCTCCTAATACAGTGTTATAAAGGCATTTGTAAAGAAAAATTGAGAAACAATGCATGAATAAATGAATGATTGTGGCCAGAGAATGTTTTTGTTGTTGTTTATTTTGGAATAGTGAAGATCTGAATCTAAAGTGGAATGAGTTCTTGACAAGTGTGTTTGGTGAAAAAAGAGACAGTATAACTAAATATATGTTTGAGAAGTTGTCAGTTCCTGGAGCATATTTGCATGCTTATTAATATCATTGTTACTGGCAAAGAGGCTGAACACAGAGGAAGGGGCAGGATGACTAAAAGCTGGAGGTCACTGGGAAAGCAGCGGGAGGTACTTGGTCTTGAGTTGGTTCATATAGAATTCTTCGGTTAAAGCGAAGAGAAGGAAAGGCTGCACTTACAGTTCTATTTGCAGATCCGTTGGAAGACTGGGAGGACCTTGGTTGATGATGACTTTACTCTCTGTGAGGCATGGCAATGAGATAGGATGCATTTGTCTTTAATGTTGCAATGGATCTTGCTGAGCCTAATACATATCTGCACAAGCAGAGGTGGTACCTTACACTTTTAGATAGTTTCTCATCCCTAGCTATGCATTACCAAGCAAACTTTTCTCACCCTGACAATCTTGGAGTTGATCACAGAGAACCAGCACATTCTCTCCTTTTTCTCTTGCTGAGACCCTATCCAGGCTCCTGTGTTCCTTTCCTAAGTCAGGGCCACCAATGGGCTTTAAAAAAGAGATGAATTCTGGATAGTCATAGGCATAAGACCTGGTTCTGGGAATCCAGGTCTGGTTTTAGCAAGCCCCACAGTAACTGCTGATGTCAGGGACTGCCTGACCCCCAATAAACCTGTTGCTCCTACAGTAACTGCGGACACCAGTGAAAGTCTATGTCCTTCAAAGGTATCTTGGCAAGGCTGTGCCTTTCAGAGATATCTTAGTCTTCTGGCAAGAACTTAGTAACTTTTCAGTTTTATTAACTTCTCTGTTCTCAGAACCAACTTCCCACAAAGCCATCATCGGTGTCCCTTCAACTACCCTCCTCCTTGTCCCCTTTAAAAACCCCTGCCTTTCTTTTGTCCACTGCTGACACCTTCCTGCCTTCCTGGTCTCAGCCAGCTTGTGCAGCTGGTCAAATAAATCCCTTTAAACTCATGGCCTATTCTGTGGTTCCTCCTCTCACTTTTGCTGGACCTAACAGATTAGTTTTCTTCTAGTGATCATTCAGTCAGGAAACTGGATATAAATTTAAATACTTCAAACAATAAATAGCTTAACAGAGGGAATGAAAAAAAAACCTGGGAGAGAAAATATTAGGGAGGCTATACTGCCATTTAGGAAATCAGGAAATGCTCAAATTATAGGAAACCACTGTAATTGATTTTATTGCCCATTGCATAAAGCAAGTAAGTATTTAGAGGACACCAGGAATCTTCTGGAAAAGCTTGATGCCGAAGCCTCAGTAATTGCCAGCCACAGCCATGAGAATAATAATTGCTTTTGTTTTTCCTGTGACTTCAAAATTACACTAGCTCTTCTCATTGGTAGTATCTAACCTAGGACCACACTGGCAGGTAGATTTGGAAATGTAGTTCCCAGGCTTCCAGCTTCTATGATAGAAGAAAAGAGTGTCCATCACAATTGCACACCATCAAACATATTTCTTAGCCAAATGGGTCACACCCTTTCCCAGGGAAGCTACCTACAGTAGTATGTGTTCTCTGAGTAGGATAGTGCTAATTCAAGGCAGATTCAGTAGAAGTTGAGGACAGTAGGTTGAAGGATTCAAGCACTTAAGGGCTAGGGTTGATTTGCCTCTAGCTGCCTTATAGCTGCCGTAGACTGCAAGGGCATAGCAAATTAGTGTAGGAGTCATTTGTAGGGCTGTTAAGCAGCAACTCTATTGCATTTCTATGCTGTTTCTAACTCCCACCAAGTTGTATGAAAGCCAAAACAGGGAGAAACAAAGCACCACTTTCAAAGTATTGCTAAACAGTTGCATTCAAAATAAATAACACTTCTCTGTCTCTGAAGGGAGCTCTGTTGTATGTAATAATTTAGTAAAGATAATTTGGTTTTTTTAATATATATTTTATTTACTTTGCTATTACAGTTGTCCCAATTTTCTCTCCCTTTGCTCCCCTCCACCTAGTACCCCATTTCCTCCAGCAGTGCCCCCCTTAGTTCATGTCCATGTGTCATGTATATAAGTTATTTGGCTTCTCCATTTCCTTTATTCTTCTTAATATCCCCCTGTCTATTCTGTAACCCCAATGTGTACTTTTTTTCCCTTTCACATCCAGACAATTCGCCATTTAATTTTTGCCTTCTGTCAGCTTCTCAGATCATATTCATTATTTTAAAATGCCTACATTAATTCATTTGTTTAAAGAATTACTCTTTTTAAGTTAATATGAATTGCAATATTACCAAATACATTTACACACACACATATTTTTACCCATATTTGTAAGAAAGTTCAAGATAAAAAAGTTTATAGATGATATTGCTTTGACGATTTTAACTTAAAGTAACTTTTTTAACATCACAAAAGAAAATAAAATTTAAGAAAGTTTGAGCAGAATACTGTACTGAGTAGTCCACAAGGAACCATGACAGGTAAATTTAGTAGGGATATTTCAGGAAAGCTGAGAGTACCGTAATAAAATCAGTGAATTTTACAAAACCCCTTCAATTTTATGAAATGTCAATAATTTGTTTACTTCTGGATTTACAATTAGGTATCCTACCTCTTGTTTCACAAGAATATAGGCAAGCATATTAAACAGCTATCTTGCTGTATAGGAGCCTCATTTTATTTATATTTAGGGAAAAGTCCAGAATCTAAGATGATGGTGGTTATAAGAGGATCATTAGATGCTTAAAGATTGATCAAAAAAGAAATGGAAAACTTGAAACATATTCTTTAGTATTAGGAGTAACTGAAATTTAAAGGCCACACTTGGCAATATTTGAACTTGTCTTAGTAAAACACACAGTTTAAGGCCTCTGAAATACAACACAGCTTTTAAAATATGGCAATGGCAAAATAAAAGTCTCTGTGAATTTCTCACTTCTTTTATTTGCACAGTTGAATAAATTTTCCTTTTTTAATTTTACATTCTAAGAAATGTGAAATCTGGGTTTTAATAAGCAGCATTTCAAATGAATCAAGGTAAAAAGGACTTTCTTAAAAATTGAGAATTGTTCTAAAATATTCTCCCAGAGATTTTATAATTTAAGATCAAATGCAAGTAATCTGTCTGTGACATGATACAGGATATGTATTATATATAATATCTGTCACACAGTTATATATATTACATATATATGCATTGCTCATTCTATTTAAAAATATTTAGCAGTAGTAGTTATTCAGACAAAAATAAAATACCACATGATTTCACTTGTATATTGAATTTTTAAAAATCAAAACTAATGATCAGCAAAACTGAATAAAACCAGATTCAAAGAAACATAGAACAGTCTGAGAGTTGCCAGAAAGGCAGGGACTGAAAAGATGGGTGAAAAAAGTAAAGGGGAATATAGTCAATAACAGTGTGATAACTTTGCGTGGTGACAGGTGTCAGGCCAGCCTTGCTCCAAGGAATCACACCCAGAGACAGCTATGGAATCAAGCAGTGAATTTATTGGGGGAAGAAAAATGAGGAGCAGGGAAAACAGGGAAGAGGCTTTTAGGGAAGCTATCTTCAACTTGACAAATCCAAACCGGTTGGGTTTTTATCCTTAGTTGCTACATGCAGTTACACAGGTACACACCTCAAAGGGAAACTAGTTCATTAACCAAAAGTCCATTACCCAGAAAGAGCTAAGTAGGATTATCTGTTAGGCCATTTGCTTTACTGCCACCTTACCAGGGATCTCCGGACAAGCTAACTTCATTAACTTATTCCCAAGAGTTTCCCAGCCAGTTTCATTATCACTTTCCAGACAGGCTAGGCATGTAAACATTGACTGATACAGTTTTAACTATAGTCCAGGTACAATCAAAGTCCAAAAGATATGTGCTGTCTACATGTTAGCTGTCCCCACATTCTGACAACAGGTAGTGAGAATGCCATAAGATATGTAAATGTTGAATAACTATGTTGTACACCTGAAACTAATGTAATATTGTATGCCAAATATACCTTAATTTTTAAAAAGCAACAAAACATGGAAGTTTTTCAAAGTTCACTTATAGTCTGATTGGTTGCTATCGGGAATACATTTTTATGTGTATTCAATATTAGAAATCATGATTTGGTTCCAGGTAGAGTCTAAAACAAATAAAGAGACCAAATAATAAGTTGACCATATTTGTGTTTTCTAGTTTATTTTGTAAAGTTTTCTTTTTTCTTTATACATATAGATTTCATACATTAAAATTTTTGTTCTGCAAGTTATATTTCAATTTCAACATGTAAGAGACTGTGTATATATTATGAATTAATCAAAAAGTCCCAGAAAAATCAGAAATGAATTATCAATATTCCTTAGAATTTCCCCTTGCACTTATATAATAGTTTTCTGGCCATAGAGTTCTTCAAATAAACTAAATTTTCTGGTAAGTCAGAATAAGTTTACTCTGATATATTTCCTTGATTGAGGAAGACAAAAGAAAAATAAACAAAGGGGACTATGTCAAACTAAAAAGTTTTTACACAGCAAAAGATGCCATCAACAAAATGAAAAGACAAATCACTTTTGGAGGATGTATACGCCAGTGATATACTTGATAAGGGGTTAATATATGAACTTTACAGAGAACTCAAGCAACTCAACACCAAAACAAACAAACAATGCAATTAATAATGGGCAAAAGACCTGAATAGACATTTCTCCAAATAGGATGTACAGATGACCAAATAGGCATATGAAAAGATGCTCAATGTCACCAATTATCAGAGCAGTGTAAATTAAAACCATATGAGATATCACCTTATACCTGTCAAAATGGCTATTGTCAATAAATCAAGCAACAACAAGTGTTGACAAGGAAGTGGAGAAAAGGAAACTCTCATGCACTGTTGGTATCAATGCGGATTGGTGCAACCACTGTGGAAAATAATATGGGGTTATCAAAAAATTTTTAAAAAACTTCCTTTTGGACCCAGCTATCCCATATCTGGGAATATTTCTGAAGAAATCCAAAACACTAATTCAAAATAACATATCCACCCTTTTATTCATTGCCATGTTACTTAAAATTCTCAAAACTTGAAAGCAGCCCAAGTGTCTTATCAGTAGATGAGTTAATCAACATGTTGTGGTACACTTACACAATGCAATGCTACTTGGCCATAAGAAAAGAAGGGGACTTTACCTTTTCCAACAGCATAGATGGACTTGGATAGTATTATGCTAAGTGAAATAAATGAGTCAGAGAAAGAAAAATATCATATGATTTCCTTCATATGTGTAATCTAATGAACAAAATTAACAAAAAGTGCAGAAACAGGCTCATAGATACAGAGAACAAAGTGACAGCTGTCAGAAGGGAGAGGGTTGGGTGAAAAATGTGAAGGATCAAGCAAAGATGAAAAACTCAAAGATAAAAATATGGTGATTGCCAGAGGGAAAGGAGAGTAGGGGAGATAGAAGAGGGTACAATACAATATACAGATGATGTATTGTAGAGTTGTACACCTGAAACCTATATAATTTTATTAACCAATGTCATCCAATACATTCAATAAAAATTAAAATTTAAAAAAATTTTAAAAAGCACGTGGTAAAATCTCTTAGAAGCTATGATGCATTCAAAAATATCTCAGATTGTGGCATTTTATTTGGCATCATGTTACTTTGAATTGCCTATTTCTTCTTTGTTAAAAAATAATTGCAATCTTCTATTTCATAATCACCAATATCTGTAGAAATTCCTATACTAAATAGTCAACACCAGGCATATTTAAAGGCAGAAAAATAGTGTTGTATATGTATATTTTATATGTTGCGACAATTTTTCAGCAAAAACTTGTTTGTACTTGTATCTTCCAATTGTGAGGTATTTGTTTTAAAATCAAAAGTATTCTATCAAGTCATACTTAAGTCAATGTTTCCGGCTATATAGTCATCACTTTAAAATGGATGTTGTTCAAAATTCGCTTACAGTTTTGTTGGTTGCTCTCAGAAATACACATTCACATGTATTCAATGTTAGGAGTCACTATTTGGTTCTAATAATCATTAGAACTAAATACAGAACTAAAGATATTGAATAATAAGCTGAAATATAATTTTCAGGTTAAAATATTTTGGAAGTGTAATTTAGAGTTTCAGAATTCATTGTTCAATTCCCTTTCTTCCTCCTTTGTGCCATGTTACAAAAATTATCATAGCATCATGAAAAAATAAGGGTTTTTAATCAAAACCATCTCAGTTTGAGCTGGGTTTACTTTCGGCAAGCTCTTGCCACCGCTGATCTCAATCTTGTCTGCAAAGCAGGGATATTTGTTGGCAGACAGTTCTTCACAATACATATTTTTAAAATATTTGTGCATAGCTTGGGCTTTCTGGAAAAAAAAAATCCTACTGGAAAACTTTGCTAAAGGATGATTAATAGTGAACATGCTTTGAAATCTTGAAATGATGTGTTGCTCTAAATGTATTCTACACTTTGTCCCCTGGGGTCATCTATTGCCATCCCAGTTTGGGTGATTGGGAACTTTCTTTCCCCTCCCAGGAAAATATTTGTTTATGTTCCAGCTTGAAAGCCTCTCTCTCTTCTCTTTCTCTTCATGGGAAGGAGAAATAGATGTGCCAACTGCCCTATACAATGTCTGAGTCCCATAAATTCAGGGTTCCTCCTCTGTGGTACAACCCCACTGTAAGCCCAGGGTGACATCAGGCACTCTTTATGTCACCCAGTGGAGACTGGGGATGGAGAGTAAGATGATCTTTGTTTAATAATGTTCTCTGATCTAGTGGTCTTATGTGTTCTACTAGAACATAAATAAAAATAACATAGATTTAATATTTCACAGTTGTTTGCTAGTTCCTAGCTAAGAAAACCTAAAATTTGTTCATTAACAATGTTCCCAGCCCCAGAGGATAATACATGTCTCTATTGATAGCACAAGTTTAGGTAGACAAGTTCCCCTTTCCCCTAGTTAATTAAGAGATAAGCGAACTTTGGCCAAAAAGATTAAAAAGTTGGCCAATTCAGTGGTAGTTCTGTGAAAGACTCCTTTCATAAGTAAGAAAGAGTGCCATATTAACAGAATGCCCTTTCCCCCTCCATTACTTGTATTTTGGAATTTGTCATATGAGAATGTGATGCATGGAGATGCAGCCTGACATGTTGTGGCCATTGAAACAAAGTTGAAAAAGGACACCAACAGACTGGGGATGGAGAAGCAGAAGAATGTCAACTGAATGAGCAAAAGAACAAAAGAAAGTTTCTGATGACTTCTTTCAGCTTCTGAATCTACCCTGAACTCATTCTTACAGACTTTTTTTGTTGCTGTTAAATATACAACTGCTCCCTATAATTCAAACAAACTCTTGTTTTCATTTAGTTAGAACTAAAAGCATTCTAATTAACACACAAATCTGCTTCAAGGAATTGTGAAGATTAAATGAAATGAGAGATAAAGGAACTAGAATACAACCTACTAGATGCTCAGCTAAAAACAAAAAGCTGCTACTGTTGGTAATAGGAAATATCCTAGTTCAAAGCATCTGAGGTCTATTGAATTAGTGTCTGTGTTATAGATCAGAGCTCAAAATGGGGGGGTTTGTGAAAGAGGGATTCTTGTAGCACAAGGTCAGAAATAATGAGACATATTGGGTAAATGATAGGAATGTTAGGGTAAAATATAAAATGGGTATTTATTAAACTTTTAATTTTTTAATTACTGTTGACATACAATATTATATTAGTTTCAGATGTACAAACCAATGATTAGACATTATATCATTTACTAAATAATTATCTCAATAAATCTGGTACCCATTGTTATTAACAAATGCTATTCCCTATACTATACCTTATATCACCATGACTTTTGTACCTACCATGCCCTTCTCATCTGGAAATTATCAAAGTATTCTCTGTATCATGACTCTGTTTCTGTTCTGCTTACTAGTTTATTTTGCTTTTTAGATTCCATGTGTAAGTGAAATCATGACATATGTCTTACTTACTCAGCACAGTACCCTCTAACTCAATCCATGTTGTTGCAGATGACAAGGTTTTATTTATTTATATTTTATGTTTTTATATATTCCATTGCATATATTCACCACTCATTCCTTATCTATTCATGTATTGATGGCCACTTGATGTATTGCTTCCACATCTTAACTGTTGTAAATAATGCTGCAGTGAACATAAGTATGCATATGACTTTTTGATTTAGTGTTTTTGGTTCCTTCAGATAAATACCCAGAGGTGAAATTGCCAGGTTCTTCTTTGTCTCTTGTTATATAGCCTTCGTTTTAAAGCCAATTTTGTCTGGTATAAGTATTGCTTTTTTGTTTGTTCTTGTTTGCATGAAATATCTTTTTCCATCCCTTTACTTTCTGTCTGTGTCTTTCATCTGAAGTGACTTTTGCAAAATGGTTAATTATTTAGAGCACTTGTTCTCAAACAGAAACCTTTTATACTTAGCAATTATTTAGAATTTCAAAGAACACTTAATGTGAGTTAGCTATGTCAATATTTATTGTATTAAATTTAAAACTGAGAAATTAAAAAATATTTATTGATTACTTTGGCTTAGCTTTACTATAGTTTATTTTAAAATATATTGTATATAAAATTATTTTAACCGAAATTGAAAAATAATAAGTAAAATGCCATTGTTGAATTCCTTTTGCTAGTAACTTTAATATCTGACTTCTCATATCTGCTCCTGCATTAACACTGTTCTGTTTAAAGTATAATTGAATGGATTATATAATAAAGGAGTTTTGGTTTTACACAGATATGCACTTGGAAAGGGGAGGAGTAGTTAAAAATCGTTAAGGTAGTTGTGATTATTTTGGGGTATAAAACTACATGAAAACATTTTTATGTAGAATCTTGACCCATAAAATCAATATGCACTTGGAAAGGGGAGGAGTAGTTAAAAATTTTTAAGATAGTTGTGGTTATTTTGGGGTATAAAACTACATGAAAACATTTTATTGTAAAATCTTGACCCATAAAATCAAAATATTTTATTGCAACAAATGTGAGCTTGCACCTTAACTACTTTTTAACCCTGTGTAATTTTGTAACATGCATTGGCTATTTGGAAAATATCAGTTAACTGAAATATGTATATCTTCCAAAACTTGACAATTCATCACATTTGTTAACATTACTGATGTTCTGATTTTGATGTTGATCAAAATATGACTTAAGGCCCTGGCTGGTAGCACAGTGGATAAGGTGCCGGCCTGCGAATCCAAAGGTCCCAGGTTCGATTCCCCAGCCAGGGCACATAACAAGGTTGCAAACCAGGTCTCCAGTCAGGTCTGTGGCTGGAGGCAGGTGAAAAGCAACCATACATTGATGTCTCTCTTCCTCTCTGCCTCTCTCCCTTCCCCTCTTTCTAAAAATAATGAAATAAAATTTAAAAAAAAAAAAAAAATATGACTTAAGTATTGAGAAACTGTCAAGCTCACTGTGGCAGACCCACATTTTCCAAAATTCTAATTTTTCCTAGAAAGCTTGACATTTATCATTGTAACACATATTGTCAGTTGTTTTCCTTGAAATGCCTGGTTTACTTCATTAATTAAAAAAATATCTGTCAAAACACGTCTGAATAATTATAGTATGTCTGTCAGCCTTGTTTGCATGTTAAAATTTGTGTTCCACTAAAAAGGCAGCCAATTGAGCTTGCATTTAAAACAACTGCACAAATGCTTTTAGTTGAGACAACAATCATAGTTCAGACCATAGTAGAAATGCTTTGTCTATATTTCCATTTCATCATATGCATTATTAAAGAGGTATATGTAAAGGTCAAGTTTAATTCAAGTAAGAATTACTCTTCATCAAGAATGCTGTTACGTGAAATTAAGTGTTTTCCTTATTTAAAAAGTTAAAGTTATATAAGTGCATGGCAATGAAGAAGACAATGAGTACTAGACTAGTGAAATAACTTGGTGCTGCCACCTTAAATAATGTTAAGATGAAAGCAGTTTTACCATAATTGTTTTTGCACCATGAATATATGTACATGTCAACCCAGTAAAAAAGCCATATTGTGTTTTGGTGCTATTAGAAATAATTTTGATTTCATTGACCCCTGAAAGGATCTTCCTGGCTGTTTTTAGCTTCACGGACTATACTTTGGGGTAACTGGGTTACGGAACAAGAGGGCAAGAAGGAAATGTATCAATGGATCTCAAACCCCCCTTAATATATACTGACCTGTGCTAATAGAATGGAAACCTCACATTAAGCCCATCAAAAGAAAGAGCTGTTTATTTGGGTTCATCAATCATCCACCCCAATAATCCCCAATTCATGTTCATAGTGGTAGGTATTATTGTAATCTAGGTAACTTCCATTGCTGGAATGAATGTGATGGTTGTGAATCTTTAATCGTGAATTCATGATATATTGGTCTGCTGCTGTAGTTAAAGGGAGAAACATGGGGTTTTTGATTTTTATCAAGTTATCCAGCGGTGTGTACCGTAGCTAATTCACGATGTTACCAGAGTTTCATTTTTAATGTGTGCTGTTGTGCCTTTTCTGTCGTCAGATTCAGGTGTCAACTGCTCATTTATCCCTCTCCCCAAAGACTGTTACATTAGATACAGGAAGGCTTAATTTCGCAGTATTTGTTTGTAACACCTGCTTTATAGAGACAGGGAATAATTTTTGTTGATTCAACTATTTTATCTTGCTTAGTGAGATAAAGTTTACTAACTCCCAGAGCTAAAACATTTTTTTTTTCTGGTCAGCAGTTACTGGTTGGTACAAAGTTATTACTTTTATGTATTTATCACAGTACTTTAGTTCATGAACTGCTGACATTTGTTTTTCTTATCCCAGTTGAGAAAATTACACCCAAACCTGTAAGAACTCTGCTTGGCATGGCAAGCAAACGAATGATTTAATTTTTAGATGCTAAGCAATATCTCTTTATCATCCCAAGCATAATACACTTTACCGATATATTCCAACCTTTGTAGATCCCTAATAATGAGGTATTAATTTTGATAATGGTATCAATCTATATATATTTTTTGTATTTCAATATATTTTATTTTTCTCATCTAGCATTATTTATTGTTCTGATTATACTTTATTGACACCTATATAAACTATTGTAAATTATTTTTAAAACATGGTATTATATAAGTAATAAATATATAAATAAAATTAGTTCTAACAATTAGTACTCATATGCTATTATTCTGTTCAAATTCTTATGTTTTTTCTTAATTATCTGATGACAATTTTATTTATTTATTTATTTATTTTTACTGTTGTTCTGTTACAGTTGTCCCAATTTTTCCCCCATGGCAATTTTAAATGTCACAAAGAGTCTAATGGTGTGTGGCTCATAATATGTAACCCCTGAAAGTGAAACAGGAAATGGCATTTTGGGGATACATGATTGGACAGACAATGAATATGTGAAATAGTACCATAAGGAATCCTGAGGAAAATTAACCCATGGGACATGAAGTCTTCCTAGTTGCTTGTCACATAATGCTATTTCTTTTACACAAGAATTAGTGGAGAGCACTAATACATTCAGACAATGTCTCCTAAATAATGTCTGCTGAAAGCAATGCATACAAGGAACATCTGTATTTTGTACTAAGAAAGAATAAATAATGGTTTTAAGAACTATGTCTCTCTTTGTGTAAGACTAAATAGATTTTAACTTTTAAAAATTCCTGCCTCGGAAAAGGTATTCAACCAGTTTCAATAAACCCTAAAATAGTTTGGTTTTGGACTGAAGGTAAGACACCATCACATGGAGATGTGGTGAGCTTGGGCAGAACTTGGAATGGTATTTAGCTTCCTTTCTTGTATCTCCTTTCTAGTATTTTCCTTTCTGTACCCTCTACACCACCAGGCTCATTACGCAGTATTAGATTCTAGAATATGGTGACTAGGGGATAAAGCATGGAGTTTGAAAGAGAAAAAAAAAAAAAAAGCTGTCATATGAAAAATAGTGAATGTCTCCAAAGAGTGTAAGAGCCTTTTGTTGGTTGTCATTCATACCTGAAAAACTTATTTAAAGAATTCATCTGCAAATCTGGAAGGGTCTGAAGTGTACAGATATCACACAGAATATAACAATTTTTCTTTATTATTCCCCTCTCAGAGACCAGTAATATTTCATGTGGAATTATCAGAGCATCCTCCTTCTTCATTCTTTCAAAATATGCAATATTGAGAAAAGCCTAAAAACATATAAGATAAAGTACTCATATTACTATAGAAGCAATAATTAATTACCTCTACCATATGTTTTTGTCTTTAGTGCTGATGTACAGAATAGTCTTAAAGCCTGTACATGGGAAATTTAGATAAAATATTCCATAGAGATGTGATTCTATCTTGACTTGCTAGAATAAAAAGTGCTCCCCTTCCCACCCATAGTACAGAACATTTTCATATTTTTCTTTTTTCCTAGATGTTAGATGATCAAGAAAAAAAAAACACCAGGTACTAAAAAATTAGTCTTAAAATGTTCTGCTATAAGCACATGATTAATTTCTATAATATGGTTCTAATTTGTTACAATAAAGTTCTTTTTACATGTCAGAATATTGAGTTTTTATAACAACCATAATGAGTTATATATTACAAATAATAAAAATGCATGCATTTCAAGCGTACAATTCAATAAGTTTCAGTGACATTAAAGAGCTGTATAGTCATTACCACAATCTAGTTTTAGAACCTTTCCATGAACCCGGAAATATTCCTTCTGCCCATTTTCATACAGTCCTCATCCCCAGTCTTATCCCCAGGCAGCCACTAATCTACATTTTGTATCTAAATATTTGTCCTAAGGACCATTGGAATACATGGAATATAGTAATAGTTATGTAGTGTTGCATCTGCCTTCTTTAGCATAGCATAATTTGTCTGAGGGTTATCTATGTTGTAGTTTGTTCTTTTTAATGTTGATTTGTGTTCCATTGTATGAATATACCACATTTGTTTAGACATTCATCAATTGATGCACACTTGGCTTATTTCCATATTTTGGCTATTATGAATAGTGCTAATATGAATATTCTTCTGTAAGTCATTGTGTGGACAAACATTTTTATTTCTTGTGGGTAGATAGCTAGAAATTGTATTGCTGTTAAATTTACATTTAACTGTTGAAGAAACTGGGAAGAGGTTTGACAAAGTAACTGCTTTGTTTTACATTTATAAGGTCTCCAGTTTTCTACATTCTTGCCATACTTCTATTGTGTCTTTTTAATTGTAGCTATTCTAGTGGGTGTGAAATAACATGTCACTTTGGTTTAAATTTGCATTTTTCAAATGACTGATGAGGATGAACATGTTTTCACATGTTTATTAGACATTCATGATGTTTTAAAATGTCAATTTAAATCTTAATTGTCAGTAATTCTGAACATTGGCAGTAAAACATACAGCTCTTATTGAATTCACATTTTAAAGCTTCTTGTTAGTCAGCCTGTGAGGCTTTTCACAGTAAAATATTTCTTTGCTCTGCAGTGACATAAGTGGACCTTCCTATTTGAAACTTTGATAATTTAGAGTCACTTTAGCAGACACCAATTAGAGAGAAACCTAATTTCCCACTTCCCTGTATTCTCCTTCAGGACTCTGACTCCTAAGCATTATTACAATTTGTAGGCAAAAAGTCATGGGTCCACTCTGGCAAAGTGGCATAGAGTACCACAGAGAGTTCAGCATTACATGGTGATTCTTGTATTGGTCATTCCTGGCCCTGTAAAATCTAAATTGGGATTATTTGTGCATAGACTTACCTCTCAATATGTGTATTGCATCAGTGGAGAGTACTTTGAAAGTGACTAAGTTTAAATATGAAAGAATAAATACACAATTTTTATAACTAAATTCAGGTATTCTTTACATTCCCCCGTAGTACACCACATAGAGAGACAATTCCCCTGCTGTGTTACCAGCCACTAGGTAATAAAGAGCATAGTACGGTTTTATGATTCCACTTTCTAGCATCAAAAAAGTAACTGCTGCCCTGGCTGGTTGCTCAATGGATAGGTCCTTGCTTGCAAAACCAAAGGTCTCTGGTTTGATTCCCAGCCAGGGCACATAACCAGGTTGCAAGCCAGGTCTCCAGCCAGGTCTGTAGCTGGAGGCCAGTGAAAGGCAACCATACATTGATGTTTCTCTCCCTCTCTGCCTCCTTCCCTTCCCCTCTCTCTAAACAATAATAAATTAAAAAAATTTTAAAAGTAATTGTTACTAGACCTCTTCTGCCATCATAAACAATTGCAAAACGGGACAAAATGTTTGAGTTGTTAAAAAAATATCAAGTAACAGGTTTCATGGAACTGCAGTCATTGAGAGAAAGAAAACAAATGAGATTAGCCACATGGTCACTCAGGTTTTCTGCCTGAGCATGTTCTTGACCACAGTTCAGAGTGAGGAAGCCCAAAAGTAATCTCATCATGAGAAGGAGACAATGACCAGAGCTTCAGGCTATTGAGGGGGCTAGAATTTTCAAAGCAGGGTACCAGAGAAAAGAATACCTGTATGGTCAAGGTTCAGAACTCTGTATATGATTTGCCTTGTGTTCTTGGCTGAATTCCAAGCTGAACATGTGCAAACTGATACTCCAAGAGGAGACTTAATGACCTGACCAAAAGATACACAACTATTAGGGAACCATGAACTGAACAACTGCTGCAGCTTGCACAGAACAGATGTTCTACTTCCAATGAGCCAGTGTGCAGAGACTTATTTAACAGGTCTAGTAGCAAAGGGGCCATGCTTTAGAAGTAGGGCCATTATAGTCCTGAAGAAAAGACTATTCTCTGTTATAAATAACAAAGATCTTTTTCTAAGCTTTGGCATGGTGAAGAAGGTATAAATAAATGGTCAGATAGAGCAAAGAGAATAAAAGAGGAAATCTCATGGACACAAACAAAATTGCAGTAATTTTATACAGGTTGCATAAAAGTGGAGGAAGGAGTATGGGGCAATGAGTGGTGATGGATCTCGGCTTGTCTTGGAGTTGTGAATGCACAATATACTGGGCAGATGATCTGTTATAGAATTGTGCACCTGAAAACTATGTAATTTTATTAACCAGTGTCACCCCAATAATAAATTCAATAACAAAGAAAAGTTATTGAATTTATCTTTTAACAGAAAAGATATTTAAACAGAAAAGTTCATCCATTAAGCTCTATTTTAATCTAAAAGTAAAGAATACAGTTCAAAAAAATAAAGCAGAAATAATATCTAAATAGCAATAATATAATATTTATTATTTCCAGTATATAGTAAAAATTGGTAAGAAGCAGTTAATGAGATGTATAATCGGGAGAGATATCAATAATGAAAATGACATGTCAGAATTAGCAGGTGACTTTATAATAGCTATTAAAAATGAACTCAAGTTTAAAAAGCAGTTTTAAAGGGCAATTTTGACTTTACAATTTAACTTCTCATTCAGATGCAACTTTGCCGAACCACACATTCACTCCGTAATTACATAATAAATATAAACAAACAACACATTCATTTATATATAAAAAAAATATTTTTTTTTTAACTGAGAGGGGAATTGAGAACATTCTAAGTAGGTGAAATATCAGAATAAGAGGGTAGAGAGAAAATTGACTTGTTCTATAAAACAGGTTGTATACAAATATACTACACCTGAAACAGGAAGGCATGTGATTAAAGAGTTATTAAGGAGCCAGTTGATATGGATTTTGCACATCATTGGGTTCAAATTGGCTCCAACCACAGCAGGAACTCAGAAAATATTTATCCAATTGTTATATGTGATAAGTCTGAAAGCTTTTCTACAGGATAGTTGAGAACCTGTTGCCATTGTTGCAAGTTAGGAAAGGATACTTGCTATGTGTGCATATATACCCGTGTGTGCTCACATGATTAAATTAAAAGAAGTATATAACTAAAATTGTGATGTAATACTCTCTGACTGAGCACAATATGAAGAAAGGACTACTTTCTGTTACTTCTTATGATTATTACATCTAGGCAAATTGGTGGAATGCCTTCAAGCCATTATCAACAATAAAGGAATAAAGCTCTACCCTAACAAGAATGTTTTGATATTTTTGTATTATTATAACTTTGGGTTACTGCTTATTTTTTTTTTTTAAGATTTTATTTCATTATTTTTAGAAAGAGGGGAAGGGAGAGAGGCAGAGAGGGAGAGAGACATCAGTGTATGGTTGCGTTTCACCTGCCTCCAGCCACAGACCTGACCGGAGACCTGGTTTGCAACCTGGTTATGTGCCCTGGCTGGGGAATCGAACCTACGACCTTTGGGTTTGCAGGCCGGCGCCTTATCCACTGTGCTACCAGCCAGGGCATCGACTTGGGAATCTTGAGCATACTTTTAATTAACTTTTCTTTATCCATGGACATCATAATGTTTCAATCTTAGCTTTAAAAGCCTCTTTATTGGAATGAGGTTGTTTATTAACGTCTCTCTCACAAATGCTCCATACAGAATAGTCTAAAGGATTTGCATCTGGTAAACTAGGTGGCCAGGTTTCCTTTGACCAGAATTCAGGAACATTGACACAGAAATTCTTGCCCCTTTTTGGTGTTATGTACTGGTGCACCACGTTGTTGGAAGATAAAATGACGTCCATTTGCAACTTGCATCATCCACAGTACAACTACTTCTCTCAAAATGCCAAGCTAACATGAGCAATCACCTTCAAGCCTTGTGGGAAAAAAGGCAGAGACATGATATCTCCTTCATTGCTGACAACACCTACCACATCACTATGGCAAGAAATTTCATTTTCATGACAATTGGGACTTCATGAAGATTCTTGCAGAGCCACTTGTGTGTCTTCTGGTGACTATTTGGTCCTGCTAAAACTTCTTTGCATCAGAGAAGAAAATCAGAGGTTTTTTTTTTTTCAGGACTTTTCAATTTTGTTAGCAGTTTCCTTGCTTTTTCAAAGTGCCTTTCCTTTGTCTACTGTGTCATAAACTGGCCTCTTCTAAGAATACACCATCTGTATCTGATATCTTTAGCAATAATCTTGTAACCCATTGCATCCAACATCTGCAGTTCTCTTGCTATGGAGCGCATTGACTTTCCTGGATCTTCACTGATGATCTCCTGGAATCTGTATACAATATCTGGATTTGTGCAATCCTTGTGTACATAATGCATTTTCCTTTTTCATGTGGCAACAACAAGATCAACATCATACACCTTCTTCACATTGTCAACTGTACATAAAGGGATGTTATTGAAGTCTGCAATTTCCTTGGCAGTTTCCCCTGTATGCAGTCCAGAACTTATGGTTGCTCTTACATTGTATTCCTTTAATATGATGGCTGCTCTCAGGATTTAATACTTTATATCTGAAACAATGATGTTAAATCATAACCTTAGACCCAAAGGTCACAGGTTCGATTCCCAGCCAGGGCAACATAACTAGGTTGCAAGCCAGGTCTCCAGTCAGGTCTGTGGCAGGAGGCAGGTGAAAAGCAACCATACATTGATGTCTCTCTCCTTCTCTTTCTTCCCCTCTTTCTAAAAATAATAAAAAATAAAATCTTTAAAAAAAATCATAACCTTAGAAACACAGTTTTTCAAAATGAATAAGAAGCACATGAAATAAGGAGATGCAAAGTTATTGCCAATGTATCGTGTATACTCTCTATAAGCATTTTTTTTTCAGGTTGAAGAATACCTTGAGTTTTTAAGCTAATTGTACCTGCTTATCTGTTTGAATCAGGATTTTATTTATATTATACAATCAAAGAAAAAACATTAGATGATAGCCTAATATACAACAACTATAATAATTTTTGTATTCAAACTTAAAAATCTAAACACCTTTATTTTTCTCACTGATTGAATGATAAATGTTACAAATGTTATAGAACATAAATTTATACTAATTATCATAGTTATAGTTTACTTGCATTTTATATAAGATTTTGTTTGGGAAAAATACTACTTATTTGCTAACAACATTTAAAAGCACTACTCTGAAATATTTTGATTCAAAGGGAATCTGAAAATAGATAAAGAATTGACAGACAGGAATTATCTGATGATAAGTCTGATTTTAGATATTTAAACTGTGATGTAGTGATATTAACTTACATTATAAAATGTTTGTTATCATTATCGATTTCCAAGAAAAGAAAATATGAAAAGGGTTACAAAAAGGAAAGAGAAACAAAGAGCTGGGTTTAAGTCTGGAAGGCATCTTACTTTTAAGAGAAATAAATCATAAAAACCCAGTTTGAAACAGAGTTTTATTAATACATTTGCCTTCATGCTGTAATGCAGATGTGGTTATTCCTGGCTTGGAATAACTATGTGTCTGTATGAAAGCCGAATAATGGAATAGTCTATAAGGTCTTTGAGTGTAGTTGAAATTAATAAAAATGTGAACAATTATTCACTCCTTTTGTGTGCACAGGCATATTAAAACATTATTCAGCGTAGGGGTCACATTTTCTGGAAGAAATGAAAATGTAAGATTTGGACATAAAATATTAATTTAAAGCAACAATTTAAGAAGAATTTACTAGTTGGGTGATTTTGGTCAAGTTATTTCATCTCTCTCTAGATATCTATTTTCTTATCTGGTTAAAAAGAATTTTAAAATAGTAATTTTTAAGTTTGTTGTCCATTTGGCTGTTTCTATGTTATAATACAAGTTTCTTGGTATTTGTTCCTAGGATTTTATTTTCTTCATTTAGCATAATGCACAGCTGAATGTAAACTATGAGCAGATTACTGAAAATATCGCCCTGAATGTTTTACTGGAAAATATTTCAAGATGATTGAGAGAACATTTATGACAGGTTATCCATTTCAATACAAAGTAATGTAAGTTTATTCATATTAATATTAATAAGAATAGAATCTGAAACTTAAATAAGTGAAACTAATATATCTTTGACTCTGAAAGCTACAAGTTTTAACCATGAATACTAAGTGAATATATGAAGGCTAAATAAATGAATAAATGAATAAGTACATAAAATAGATCATTTATTTGCATCTGTCAAATTACATATTCATGAGGTAATAAGACTCTGCCACAGACTTTTGGTGGCACTGTATTCATTCATGGCTGTTTGATAATCAATCATCTTCTGACACATATGACAAGCCAAATAAGGAAGAAAAAAGTACTTGCCAAAATACTTAAATTATTTAAACATAAGGAGTTTTGCTAACAAAGAAATGAGACCAGTAACCCTTAACATTATCAACTTAAAAATTTATTATATGTCCATCATAAACTTTGGTTTTACTCCCTGTGGTTGTTACAATGTTTAATGTGTAATTCCATTTGAATGGCCAAATCACTCTCATCTACAGATACATAATAAAGGTAGTACATTAAAACATAACTTACAGTATTTTTTCCATTATCATGAATCCCCTTGTCCCCGTCTCCTCCCCACCCTGCATTCAAGACACTGTTGTTCATGTCCATGAGTCTGTTTTCCTTTATGCTCAATCTCTCCACCCCCTAATCTCCCTACACACCTTTAGCTGTTACCCTTCTCTCTGAATCTGTCTCTATTTTGCTTGTTAGTTCAGTTTGTTCATTAGATTCCACATATAGCATTTGTCTTTCTCTGACTAGCTTATTTCACTTACCTTAATGTTCTCTAGGTCCATCCAAACCATTGCAAAGAGTAGCATTTTCTTCCTTTTATGGAGAGTAGTATTTCATTGCATAAATGTCCTGTAGTTGTTTTATTTATTCCTCTACTAGCAGATACTTGAGCTGCTTCCATATCTTGGTCACTGAAAAGAACATTGCAATGAAATAGGGGTGCTTAGGTTATTTTGAATTAGTGTTTTGAGTTCCTTCAGATATATTCCCAGAAATGGGAGCACTGGGTCAAAAGGCATGTTCATTTTTTAAATTTTTTAGGTAACTCCATACTGTTTTTGACAGTGGCTACACCAGTGTGCATTCCCACCAATAGTGCAAAAGAGTTTTTCCCTTTCTCCACATCCCTAACTTTTTGTTGATTTATTGATGGTAGCCATACTGAAAGGTAAGAGATGGTATCTCATTTGTGGTTTTAATTTGCTCTTCTTTGATGATTAGTGACATTGAGCATCTTTTCTTATGTCTATTGCTCACCTCTATGTTCTCTTTGGAGGAGGGTCTATTCAGGTCCTTTGTCTATTTTTTTTAATTGGTTGTTTATTTTTTGATGCTGAGTTTTGTAAGTTCTTCATTAATTTTGGATATTAACCCCTAATCAATTGTATTAGCAAATATGTTCTCATTCCATAGGATGTATTTTCATTCTGTTGATGATTTCTTTTGCTGTTGAAAAATTCTTAGCTTGATGTAGTCCCATTATTTTTTCTTTTGTTTCCCTTGTCTTGGGAGATGTATCAATAAACTATTGCTAAGAACATGTCTGAGAATTTTCTGAATATGTTTTCATCTATGATTTTAATGGTTTCAGGTCTAACATTTAAGTTTTTCATCCATTTTGAATTTACTCATGTGTGGGGAAAAAAGTGGTCTAGTTTCATTTTTATATACATATCTGTCTGATTTTTCCAGCACCACTTTTTGAATAAACTATCTTTAGCCAATTGTATGTGCTTGCTTCTTCTCTGTTGAATATTAATTGACTATAAAGGTATGGATTTACTTCTGGGCTTTTTTGTTCCATTGATCTGTGTGTCTGGTTTTATGTCAGTACCATGTTGTTTTGATTCCTATGGCCTTATAGTATAGTTTTGTATTAAGTAACATGGATTTTATCAAATGTGTTTTCTTCATCTATTGATATGATCATATGTTTTTATCCTTAATTTTATTTATGTTGTGAATCACATATATTGACTTGCAAACATACCAACTATGCATTCCCAGAATAAATCTCACTGGATCATGGTGCGTGATCTTTTTGACGTATTGCTGTATTCAGTTTGCTAATATTTTGTTGAAGGTTTTAGCATTTATGTTTATTCGGGATAGTGGTCTATAATTTTCTTTCTTTGTAGTGTCTTAATTTGATTTTGGATATGATTGCCCTCATGAAATGAGTCTGAGAGCCTTCTCTCCTCTTGAATTTTATGAAATAGTTTGGGAAAGACAGGTGTTAGTTTTCTTAGAATATTTGGTAAAATTTACCTGTGAATCTATCTGGTTCAGTGCTTTTGTTGTCTGGAAGTTTTTTATATTACTGCTTCAGTTTCAAAGAGTGTATATCTGTCTACTCAGATTTATTGATTCTGCCTGATTTAGTTTTGAAAGATTATATGTCTCTAGGAAATTATCCATTTCATCCAGGATGTCTAGTTTGTTGGCATATAGTTTTTCATAATATTTTCTTACAATCCTTTGTATTTCTTTGATGTCAGTTGTTATTTCTCCTCTTTCATTTATGAGTTTATTTATGTGGGTCCTCTCTTTTTTTCTTGGTAAATCAGATTAAAGGTTTGTCTATCTTGATTATCTTTTCAAACAATCAGCTCTTAGATTTGTTGATCATTTGTATCATTTTTTTGCACTCTCAATTATTTATACTGAGTTTTATTATTCCTTTCCTTTACTTGCATTCAACTTTGTTGTTCTTTTTCAACTTTCTCTAAGTGTACAGTTAGATTGTTTATGTGAGGTTATTTTATTGTTTGTCTGTTTTTTAAGATAGGACTATTTTGCTATGAATCTTCCTTTTAGGGTTGCTGTCCCTGTGTCCCAAAAATTTTGGGTTGTGTTCTCATTTTCATTTGTTTCATGGTATCTTCTGAGTTTTTCCTTGACCTCATTGTTGACCCATTCATTATCTAATAGCATGTTATTTAGCTACCATGTCTTTGCATTTTTTCAGTGTTTTTCTTGTGATTGATTTCTAGTTTCACAGCATTGTGCTCAGAGAAGATTCTTGATATGATTTCAACCTTCTTAAATATATGAGACTTGTTTTGTGTTATAACGTGTGGTCTATCCAAAAAAATTCCATGTGCACTTGAAAACAATGTATATCCTGCTCCTTTGTGGAGAAATGCTCTGAAAATATCCATTAAATATGTTTGATCTAGTGTGTCATTTAAGGCCCCTAACTCCTTGTTGATTTTCCTTCTGGAATGTCTCTCCATGAAAGTCAAGTGGTGTTCAAATCCCCACCTATGACTGCGTTTCTGTTGATCTCCTCCTTTACACCCATCAAGATTTGCTTCACGTATTTAGGTGCTCCTATGTTGGTTGTGTAAATGTTTATAGGGTTATATCCTCTTGTTGGTTTGTTCTATTTATCATTATGTCATGTCCTTCATTGTTTCTTACTATAGCCTTGGTTTTAAAGTCTAGTTTGTCAAATATAAGTACTGCTACCTCAGCAGAGGGAGAGAGACATCAATATATGGTTGTCTTTCACCTGCCTCCAGCTACAGACCTGGCTGGAGACCTGGCTTGCAACCTGGTTATGTGCCCTGACTGGGAATCGAACCAGCAACCTTCGGGTTCACAGGCCAGCACCTTATCTACTGTGCCATCAGCCAGGGCTCAATGTTCTTATTATCAATGAGATTGTAACCAATCAATGATGTGGCTTGTACTCCAGACTACACGTATATTCACTATATTGTTTTTATCAGTCATTAAAACTTTATGTTTTAGAATAAGTATGAGATAAGAAAATCTCTCCCAGTTACTGTGAGCCTTCAGGGAATGCAATGAAACAGCTCTCTGACTGCTGAGACAGCAATGGAGAGGAGAAAGATTTCCCATACAGGTAGCAGGGCAAACTGATATCCCCAATGATGCAAAGAGCTCACACACAGGCTTTCAAGTAGAGAGGAATCCCCCAAAACACAATGGCTGAGTTTTAGCATTTAATTCGTTCAAAGCTAAGTTATTTCTAAATGCATATTAATAGTAAATGAGAAATATATGTTATCTATGACATTAATTAAATGCAAATATATATACATATATTTGAACAAAGGGAGTAAATTGAATCTAAAGCCACAAGATTCTATATTCTGGGTCTCCAAGAATACTTGTTGATAAGAAAGTCAGTAACTCCTTTTAGACATGAATTTTGTTTTTGTTTTTCTATAAAGTATAAGACATGAACTCTGTGATCTCTTTCAACTTCAACATTTTGTGAAATTTTGTTGACCTCTGTCTTACCTGAGGTTCAGGTTTTAAGTCATATTTAGAAAGCAATTAAATTATAAATCCTTATTATTCCATGGAGTTAAAAACAAATGTAAAATAGAATAAAAACTAATATTTATTATTTTTGAGTATCCATATCATGCTTCTAGAAATAATTATGTGCTTCTTTCTTAGTTGTACCACATATTATTTGGACATTAAAATAAAACTTTTATTTTTTAAAGAAGAAATCTAAAAGGTCAAAGCAGTTGGTTTATCCTTTGTATTAATGGAGATATCAGCCATGATGGATCTGGTAAAAATGAATTAGGGTGCAAAGCACAAAGTAATTGTATAACACCTGGAAAGTTATTGAGATTTTTAATCCTTATTTAAAAGTGTTAGGTTTTGATAATGAATGCCTTGTATAAAATGTATCTCAAAGTAAAATATATATATATATATATGTCATCATTTAAGTATTTGTTCACTTAGGAGATTAAAAAACACTATCTTAAAAGTACAGAAAGTTGAGGGACTTACCACACATTATTGGTGCTCTACAGATATTTATTGAATCATAAATATACAGGAATATACTGTCACTTGGTTAATTGGTAGGGATCTAGTGTTCATGGTCATGATCAAAGAAAAATCATGAAAAGAGAAATTCAGTTTGTTTTTTGCTTTTAATAGGGGGGGTTCTAAATGATTATACTTTAGAATAACTGAGGAAGCAGAGCAAGAAAAATGAGACTACATAAAATAAGATGGAGAAGATGCTGAGGAAAACAACAGCTATCATTCCTTCATTGGGATTGCCAAATATACGATTTTATCAACAGAATGCAAAAAAATGTGAACTTAGGATCATTGAAGAGATAAATTTATTAATTTAGTTTTGTTTATTTCCTAAACCCTATTAAGTTTGGGCTTACCTGCAGTTTTGGAAAGATGACTGCCATCATCAATAAAGTAGCCTCCTATATCACAATAAATATTTATATAATATACAAATACAGAAATGTTGAAAGTATATAAGTGCAGAGGAGAACAGAATTTATTAAATCATTGGGATCATTTAATATAATTTCAGGCCAAGTTTTTAAAGATAGATATCATATAGTGAATAATAACAAATAACATTTTTGTACATAATTAAGCATGGAGTTATGAGACAGAATTGTGCATTCACCAAATTACTAATAATTTTATATTGCTGCAATGTGATGCTCAATGATCAGAAAACAGCAGCTGATGAAGAAAGGAAACAATTTAAGAAGCCAGTGCAGTAAGATGGGCAAGAAGTGAAGAGCCTCAGATGTAAGTTAGTTGTAGGAAATTGGAGAGGAAAAAATAGATTCAAGAGGTAGTTAAGAAATATAATTTTGAGGATTTGGTGATTATTGGGAAGTAGGGAATATTTAAGTACTTCATATTTTAAGTTCTGTGTGAATTCTTAAATAAATATGATAGCAAGAATTGTTATGACAAAAATGTTGCTAAGGGTTTACATGCTGGTTATTCAGTTTATATACTTGCCATTTAAACAATTTTCATCCATGTTTTACTGATGAATAAACTGAGGGAAGCAGTGAAGATAACCATGTGATATAAAAGTTTTAAAAATAATAATGAATAAGGAAATAAAACTTAATCAATAGGGACATACTTAAATTCTAAAGTAAGTTAAATGGTGTAGAACAATGTTTTTATGACATGCAAAATGCTCTAAATTCTTCTCCCTAAGTACATGCTTCAAAAATTCCGCAAACATCTTGCTTTTAGTTAATCAATATAAAAACTAAAGTAGCAAAAAAAAAAAAAAAAAAAAAAAACCTAAAGTAGCAATTTGTTTTTGGCAGGGTAGAAAGATATTTCTGCCCCTTTTCTCATAAAAACAAAACCGCAGTAACTTTTCTTTCTTTGATGTATGCATCTTTTTAAATATCTCCATCTGTGTCCTCTTTCACTATATAGCTAATTAAATGTTTGTTTTATTCCACACTGTAAATGCAGCTGTAACGTCCTGGTTTCTAAAAATGCCTGAAATAATGTATTTCTTGTTAGAATTCATTTGATTACAGACTTACTTACTGCAATCAGGCAAAAGCTATTCCTTTTGGGGAAAAAAAATGAAAATTATTTATAAAATCCTATTTCAAAATATTTTACTTTTCAGTAATGAGCCTTGCTAGGCATAGTCTTAAGAGTGATTGTGTTGCTAAACAAAAAACAAAATTATAGTTTATTAAAATAAAGAATATTTATAAGAAAATATTCACTTTCTTTAGCATTCTTCTAAAGTATAAGCAAAATCAAGTAATATCTATGAGCTTGGCATTTTACACACACATTCATGTGTGTATATATATGTGTGTGAGCATAATGATTGAATATAATTAATTGAAATATATGTTATCTTGCTGCATGCATTTACAATTAGACCCTGACTTCAATTCCTCCCCCAAGCCCCAATTACCTCTTTTTAGCATCCATGCCTAGTATAATCCCTGACCTGTGACTTGCTTCTAATGTACAGACTAGGGAAGAATGATGTTATTACCATGATTACATTATATTTTATAAAAGACTCTGTTTCATTGATACTTATTGGCTGTATTTTACTGCTTAACCAGGAACCACAAAACCTAGTGAGTTTAAACATTTTTTAGCTTGTAATTCTGTGCAACATCAATTAGGGTTGGGCTCAGCAGTGAAGTTCTCATGACGGTTTAAATTGGATCTTTATGCATGTGCAGTTGGCTATTGGTCAGGTGAACTTCTCTGCTTTTAAGTGTTGATTAAGTATTGGCTGGGGTAACAGAGCTATGTAGGTTATGAATGTCTCACCCAGTGGACTAGTCCAAATTACTTTCATGATGTTAAGATATTTCAAGGGTAGGGAGAAGACACTATCCAATGCTTAATTACTATTCAAGGTTCTACTTGCTACATACTGGCTACTGTTTAAGGGTCAAAGCAAGTCACATAACCAAGGATGAGGTCAGGATATGATGGGACTTTTCAAGGGGGTAAGGATGCAGAGAGACATGAACAAATTAGTGGCAATGATTGTACAAATTTACCAAACCATTACCTTACGATAATACGCCTATGTGTCTGTCTACCTCAATAGCTAGCTATAAATCAATATAGTAAATGACTAAACATAGCTCCAATGTTGAACAGTATCGACACTGATTCACGATTGGAGATTTAACTGAAGCTAATAGCTTGATTTGAAATAAATGATGTGGCTAGAACAGAATTATATTATATGGCCTCTTTAGCTAACATTTTATATTTTGTGAACTCATTATTCTTAATTACTAATTTACCTACTGGTATTTCATCTGGAAATATATGTTATCTTGCTTCATGCATTTACAATCAGACCCTGACTTCAACTCCTCCCCTAAGCTCCAATTTCCCTCTTTTTAGCATCCATGCCTAGTATAATCCCTGACCTATGACTTGCTTCTAATGTACAGACTAGGGAAGAATGATGTTATTACCATGATTACATTATATTTTATAAGACTCTGTTTTGCTATCAGTCTTGGCCCCACTCAGTTGATGGCCTCGAATAGTAAATTGTCATGTAAACTGCCCACAGAAAGGGCCAATATGGTAAGGAACTGTGGGTGACCTCTTGGAGCTGAGGGTGGCCTGTGGATGTCAGTAGCAAGAATACAGGGCTAGCAGTCATAGCTTAGAAGTTGATTCACCCCCATTCAAGTCATTCATTCAGATGAAAATGAAGACCCATGGGTACCTTAGCAATAGGTTTATGAGACCCTGTCAGAGGAGGCAGTGAGGTTGTTCCTAGGCAAAGAAACTGAGATAAAGGTGTGTTGTTTTGTGCCACTAAATTTTTGGTAATTTGTTATTCTATAATAGAAAATTAACACACAGGTAAATATCCACTTCATTTAGTATCCACATTGAAAAATATATAAATTTGGTCTTGGTTGTTTTGTTTATGGCTAATTTATTGCACAAAGCCTATAAAAAAGGTAATAGCTTTATATTTTCTGAGTAAATGAAAATGTATCCATGCCTTGCATTATATTTTCTAGACTCTGTCAACATGTTTTCATATATTATACTTCAGATGAATACAGAAATCCTATTTAATTAGTGTTCAGAATAGAAGACTTTGTCAAAACAATTAAAAATTTGTTATTTCCTCATTGTGTTCAGTATTTATCCCTGACATATGTAGTTACAACCTTATTTTTTCCAAAATAGAGGGAAACAGTCACTTTCATTTTCGTTGTTAAAGTATTGTTAATTAACAATGTCTAATGTTTCCAAGTTAAGTATGTCTTTAACCTTAACCCATTTAAATACTTGTATGAGCTCTTAACATTAAATTTTTATTTTCCTATGTCACACAAATAGCAAAAACTGGCTTTGTTTCAGTGAATTCACCCTTGGACAACTGAATAGAATGTATATCCCTGAATATGTACATGGATGACTCCTTTCTGGACAGATCTTGAGGTACTTTATGGAAGAATATTTGCCCATTTTAGCTTATTAAATAAAGTATGTTGGTTCTAAGTAATAAGTTTGTTTTACTTCTGATACACAGTATTTTAACAGAGAGATGTTATAAACATTTCAAGAGTCTAACACAGTAATGTAGTTGAGAAGAAGAAACAATAACATTTTAAATGGAGTTATTTACATTAAAAATGTTGAGTATCAATGATGTAATGTTTTTCAACAATCTTTTTCAGAGGAATTGGACTCATCAACACATGAGTAATTTAAATAAGTTTAGATCTCTTAGAATATATGAAAAGGAAGAGAGCATATTAAAAATCTAATAAAATGTTCTCATTTTATCAATAAACAAACTGAGGCACAGGATACTTAAGGACTTGTGCTTAATTAACTACCAATGATGGCAGTCAGAACAAGTTTCCTAAATGCCTAATGTGAACTCTGTGCTCTTAATCTATATTGTGCAGTACTAATCACTTAATACATCATCTCATGTAAAAATGGAATAATTTGTAGCTGTAAATTTAATATTTATATCAGGATAGATTTATAATGTTTTGTGAGTTTGTAGAGATATCCTGTTAGCTTGGCCAAAAGGTTAATTTTTTTCCTGTAAAAGAAATGTTTTTCATTTTCACCAATATCTTTATTATTTGGATATTTTGAGTATGTCAGCTATCTCCCATGTGGTAAAATGTTGTTTTGTCTCAATTAATGTCTTGATCTAATCTGTGTCAATTTCAACTGCCCTACCTGAGCATGGAGAATCATCCAGTACCTTCTCCATAAACTGCACCAATTTCTTTTTGCATTCCAATTGCATTTTCACCTTTCTTGAAATAATAAAGTATAATAGGATGAAAATTTTGTGTATTTTTTTCAACCTTTAATATTAAAGTAGACACAGAAAAAAATTTTTTTGAAAAAATTTTTCAAAAAAATTGTTTTTTTGAAAATGAAAGTTGATATAATAGTTGTCACAATACAATCTAATAAAATTGTTTCAAATGAAGTTAAAAACAATGAAGCACTACTAGAGCCATCTTACAAAAAACAAAATACAAATGAATATTTGGCCAGCCCAGTATTTAAAAGTACAAATCTGTATCTGGTCACAGTAAATACAGACCTATATGTACACATACTGTATCAACTATATGTCTATGTTTATAAAATCTCTTTAATTTACTATACATTTGAACAAAAATATTTGCTTAACAGATTAATGATATTGTATGACTATTCTATTCATTTAATGAGTTATCTCATTGGATCCTATATACTATGAATAATTTCTACATGTAATAAATGTTAGGGCAACTAGATGGATTAATAATTGATTAATGATAATCAGTTATATCAGTAGTGATACCCAAAATTTCTTGACTGATGTTTTCCAAAAATAAACTTCTAGTTATATAATGCTCCACATATAATTATATAATGACTCTCTTGATAAAATCTAATCTCATCTTGATAAAATAAAATTTAGCAGAAATAGGCCTCTATTTGTATTGAAAATATTAAATAAAGATCAGTGCCAGAATTTATGCAAAAATGTAGATATTTTAGTCAGTTATTAGTTACCTCAATATGGGGCATTTCAGTGGATTGATTATTGGCACAGGTTTTTGCTAAGTCCTCAATTACTTAACAGAACTAAATGGAAGTTGCAGGACATGCAGAGATATGAACCAATAAAATAGTTTATCAACAAGATTGTTGAAATTCATAAAAATATTTAAAAATTTTATTTGAATTTTTACTTATATTTTATTATTTATTATTGTTGTATTACAATTGTTTCATTTTTTTCACCCGTTGCTCTCCCCCGCCCCACCCTCCCCATTCCCTCTCCCACAGTCAATCCCCCACCTCATTGTCCATGCCTGTGGGTCTTTCACATTAGCTCCTCAACTGAACCCTTCCCCTGCTTTTCTTCCCTCTTTCCCACCCCACTCTCCTCTGCTCACTTCATTCTCCTACTTTTTTCCCCTATGTCTTTGGTTCTGTTCTGCTTATGTTTGTTTTGTTCATTAGTTTCCTGTATTAAGTAAGATCATATGGTATTTGTCTTTTGCTGTCTGGCTTATTTTACTAAGCATGATACTCTCCAGTTCCATCCATGCTATTGTAAATGGTAGGAGTTCCTTCTTTCTTTCTGCTGTGTAGTATTCCATTGTGTAAATGTACCACAGGTTTTTGATCCAATCATCCATTGATGGGCACTTAGGCTGTTTCGGCACTTGGCTATTGTAAATAGTGCTGCTATGAACATAGAGGAGCATAGGCTCTTCTGAATTGGCATTTCTGGATTCTTCAGATATAATCCTAGCAGTGGAATCACTGGGTCTTTCAAGGACCACTTATATAGTGTATTATTTACAATTTTATCCGCTTTCACGTTTTTCATGTGTACACATGTAAACTATTTCATATGTACATTCCCCAGGAGTGGGATTCCACCTCCTCCTGCCCACCATCTTTGGAATTAGAGGAAAAGGAAATGATTAGCTCACAAAAGGTTTCTCTGGCCCTTCCCAAATCCTTCACCAGTTGTCTGCCTTCCAGAGATGGCCTCCAACTGCAACTTCTCCTTTCTCCTTTGAGAGGTGGGCATCTTCTTTCATTTATAGAAACAACAAAACTCAAAACTGCCGTATCATATAACAATATTTAAAAGTCAAAGAGCATCTCATATTTTGTTCCATCTCTTTGTAATTTATACTAATTATAATTGGAAGCAGATAGCCTAAACCTTTTGTTGCTATATTCTTCTATGAATGTAAACAGAGATAGTATATATGACCTGAGGGAGACACTCATCCTTGTTTTTGTCTGTAAATTCACAGTAATTTGATTAGCTCCAGGTACTGCATTCAAGGAGAAAATTCAACTAATACAAAAACACACAAGAGATAATGATCAGGTAGAAGGATGCGTCAATATAATGTGATGTGGAAAATAAAGGAAGAATATAGGAATGTTTTAGCTGAGTGTCTGAATGTGTTATGGTAATGGATTTCAAATGTATTTTTGGACAACTGTATCAGTTAATTTAGTGGAATTAGGATCTACAGTTATACATGGAAGGGAGCAGAAGCAGAGCTCCGTAACATGAAGGATCTGTGTAACAGAGAAGCCTGTAGATGACAGGGGAAGTGTAAGGATTTGAAAATTTCATATTATGGAAAAGGTTTATGCAGAGGCTTCACAGTCACCTGTCAGGATGCCATTTCTTTAACAATAGATGTGCCTTCCATTTGAGCTCAGAAATTCTATGATTCTATGATCTCTTAGTACTACTCTTCCTCCAGCACCATAGTGTGACATAGAATTTATTTGACATAGAATCGTAATTCTTCTGTAGTGAGGTAAATATAGCTATCTGTAAAACTGGATAAAAGAAAAGCAATGAGAAAAATGTAAATGAAAAATCCTGTGCTGCTTTTATCAATTATGAATGAATCTCTTATATGTTTATTTTTCAGCATCAGCATGTGTTAATATTAGTGTGCATATGTAGGGCATGAAAAGGGGGAGCAGAATAACATCTAATAACTAGTAGATGTCATTCTTTCTGGAGTCTAGGAAGTACTACACATTTAAAAAGTTATTTTTTAATAATGTGTGGCCAAAATTTTCTTGTTTTTAGCTCAATCCATATATTCATTATATGCCTTAATAATCTCCTCAGTAAAATGTTTTATAACTCTTTGTTCTCCCTATCCTTATACTTTTCAAAGATTTGTAAGATTTTATCATCTTACCTTTTGATCATCCTGTTGCATAGTTATAGAGGCTGATTTTTAAATCTTCTTTCATGAGTCAAGGATTATATTCTCTTAATCATTTCCATTATGCATTTCTGAACTTCCTTTATATGTCTTTTATCCATAGTGCTCCTGTACTGAAATGTCTAAAACCAAGTCTATAATAATAAACAAAAATGAGTAAGATAACAAAACTGGTCTTGAGGCTCTCTGCA
Organism: Noctilio leporinus; assembly: GCA_004026585.1. Classification (NCBI taxonomy): domain Eukaryota; kingdom Metazoa; phylum Chordata; class Mammalia; order Chiroptera; family Noctilionidae; genus Noctilio; species Noctilio leporinus. The sequence continues at coordinate 65,353 of PVIW01005819.1, read as the reverse complement.
TTAGAAAATAAAGGTTACTGGTTTTATCTGCTATAGTATAGAGCACAGAAGGACTTGAGTTCCTTCAAAATCTCTTGATAAGAGGGAGAATCTACAGTGGTAAGGGGTAGATTTTCTTTTCCTTTTCTGTATCTGATTTCTTGTTGATATTTTTTGTCAAAGTATTATTCATGATTTCTGGTTCTAATTCAATGATCAGTGTTTAAATTTATATAATTTCTAATTTTTTGTTACTCTTTATTTTAAATTTTAACTGGATAGAATGATTTTATAAGATGATACCCAACACTATCTCATAAAATCTGGAATATGAGCTATCTTAGAAAATAAAATTTAATTACACTTCGATATTAAGCACATTAGAGAGCAGTGTCTTCTCTCTTAAAATTTCTTTTTCTAAATCTACAGCTGGAAAAAGGAGAAGTGCCCTCTTCTTTCTTTATTTTATTTCTTTTAAATAGCTTCTGATAATCAGCTCTGATTTCTGTAATTTTCATTAGCTCTCACATCCCAGAGTCATTATTTCATTTGATTAGGGCTTTATTCTTCTCTGCCCCATAGTGAAATTCTTTCTACACTTCCATGCTAGGTCTCCAAGAGATACAATGGCTTTTTTTAAAACTTTGTCTCTCTTTTCACCATTTTCACTTCTTAGATATGGTCACTTTCTAACTTCTAAGCTGAAGGAAAAAGTTACCAAACCTTGAATTCAGTGGAAAACTAAAAACTAAGAGTTCTTGTTTAATTACTATGTTAGAAACATACTAGTTAGATATAGTTGTCCATTAGACTTTGATTTGCCAGTCGGTTCTCAGTGTGAAACTAAAGCATGCAAATAGTTTCTGTGGTGATGGGACTAATATGCAATATGCTGAGAAATGAATGTAGTCATTTTGTACATCAATCACCTTGTTAGTATTTCAAATGACTTAATTTACTTCAGGCAATGATACTAATCCTGAACTGAAACAGAGTTTTATGTATTTTGTTTAACATATGAGAATGAGTGATTCCTTCAAGACCAATGTGATTGTTATTATTTTTTAAATTTTATTTTATTGTCATTGTATTACATCCTTCCCCTTTTTACTCCCCTCTGTCCCCTTCCCCACCCACCCACTCCCCCTCAAAGTCAGCCCTACTTGTTGTCCATGTCCATAGTTCTTCCATACTAGGTTCTTGACTAAACTGCACCCCTTCTTTGCCTCTTCAGTCTCCCACCCTCCACCCCCATTCCTCCTGCCCACTGAAGGTCTATTCACTGTATTCATGTATCTGTTTCTGTTTTGCTTGTTGTTTGTTTTATTCATTATTGTCCTTTAATGGGTGGGATCATATGGTATTTGTCTTTCACTGACTAGCTTAGTTCACCAAGCATAATACTTTCTAGTTCCATCCATGTTGTTGCAAAGGATAGGAGTTCCTTCTTTCTTTCTGCTGTGTAATACTCCATTGTGTAAATGTAACAAAAATTTTTGATCCAATCATCCACTGATGGGCACTTAGGCTGTTTCCAGCAGTTGGCTATTGTAAATAGCACTGCTATGAACATGGGGGTACATAGGTTCTTCTGAATTGGTGTTTCAGGGTTCTTCAGGTATAGTCCTAGTAGTGGAGTTGCTGGATCAAAAGGCAGTTCCATTTTTATTTTTTTAAGGAAACTCTATACTTTGGAGTATGTTTTCCAAAGTGGCTGCACCAGCCTACATTCCCACCAGCAGTGCACCAGGGTTCCCTTTTCCCCACATCCTTGCCAACACTTGTTGTTTGTTGTTTTGTTGATTATTGCCATTCTAACAGGTGTGAGGTAGTATCTTATTGTGGTTTTAATTTGCATCTCTTTGATGGCTACTGATGTTGAGCATTCTTTCATATGCCTTTGGGCCTTTTGTATGTCTTTCACAGTGAGTTGTTTGTTCAGGTCCTTTGCCCATTTTTTAATTGGGCTGTCGGTCTCCCTGGTGTTGAGTTGCATTAGGTCTTTATATATTTTGGAGATCAAACCCTTGTCTGAGGTATCATTGGCAATTATGTTTTCCCATACAGTTGGTTCCCCTTGAATTTTGCTGATGTTTTCTTTAGCTGAACAGAAACTTTTCAATTTGATATAGTCCCATTTGTTTATTTGTTCTTTGATTTCCTTTGTCCTTGAAGAACTATCAGTAAATGTAATTTTGTGTGGGATATCTAAAAATTTACTTCCTATATTTTTCTCTAGGACCTTTATGGGTAGCACTGCTTATGTTTAAGTCCATCTTGAGTTTATTCTGGTGTAGGGTGTAAGTTGGTGGTCTAGTTTTATTTTTTTGCTTGTTGCTGTCCAGTTCTCCCAACACCATTTGTTGAAGAGACTGTTTTTACTCTTCTTACTCCATTTTATGTTCCTTCCCCCTTTGTCAAATTTTAATTGACCATAGAGTCCTGGGTTTATTTCTGGGCTCTCTACTCTCTATTCTGTTCCGTTGATCTATATGTCTATTCTTATGCAAGTACCAGACTGTTTTGATGGCAGTAGCCTTGTAGTATAGTTTGATGTCCAGTATTGTGATTCCTCTTACCTTGTTCTTCTTTCTCAAGATTGTTAGTGTGGCTATTCATTGGTGTTTTTGGCTCCATATAAATTTTTGAAGTATTTTTTCTATTTCTTTGAAGTATGTAATTGTTATTTTAATAGGGATTGCATTAAATCTATAGATTATTTTGGGAAGTAGGGACATTTTAATGATGTTAAGTCTTCTCATCCCTGATTATGGTATATGCTTCCATATATTTGTAACTTCATTTCTTTTTTTAATGTTCTATAGATCTTTTACCTTCTTGATTGTTTATTCCTAAGTACTTTATTGTTCTTGTTGCTATGGTAAATGGAATTTGTTTTCTAGCTTCTATCTCTGATGTTTCATTATTGGTATACAAAAATGCTTTTGATTTCTGGATATTGACTTTATATCCAGCTATTTTGCTAAATTTGCTTATTTGGTCAAGTAAGTTTTTGGTGGAGACTATCAGGTTTTATATGTACACTATCATATCATCTGCAAATAATGACAGTTTGACTTCCTCCTTTCCAATTTGGATACCTTTGATTCCTTTTTCTTCTCTGATAGCTATGGCTGGAACTTCCAAGATGATGTTGAACAGAAGTGGAGAAAGTGGACGGCCTTGTCTCGTTCCTGATCTTAGAGAGACAGATTTCAGTTTTTGCCTGTTGAGTATAATGTTGGCTTCAGGTTTCTCATATATGGTCTTTATGATGTTGAGGTATGCTCCTTCTATTCCCATTTTGCTGAGCACTTTATCATAAATGGTTGCTGTACTTTATCAAATGGTTCTTCAGCAACTATTGATATGATCATATGGTTTTTGTCTTTCATTTTATTGATGTGGTGTATACATTTATTGATTTATGAATGTTGTACCATCCTTGCATCCCTGGGATGAATCCCACTTGATCATAGTGTATGATCTTTGTAATGTACTGCTGAATCCGGTTGGCCAATATTTTGTTGAGAATCTTAGCATCTATGTTCATCAGAGATATTGGCCTGTAGCTTTCTTTCTTAGTTATATCTTGACCTGTTTTTGGGATTAGAATAATATTGGCCTCATAGAAAGAGTTTAGGAGTCTTTCCTCTTCTTGGATTTTTTGGAAAGGGATAGGAGTTAGTTCTTCTTTAAATGTTCTGTAGAATTCATCTATGTATCCATCCAGTCCAGGGCTTTTGTGCTTTAGGAGATTTTGGATTACTTCTTCAGTTTAACTAGTTGTTATTGGCCTATTCAGGCTTTCTGCTTCTTCTGGATTCAATTTTGGTAGATTATACATTTCTAGAAATTTGTCCATTTCACCCAGGTTGTCATATTTCTTATCATATAGTTGTTTGTAGTAATTTCTTATAATCCTTTGTATTTCTGAAGTATCAGTTGTGATTTCTCCTTTGTCATTTCTGATTCTGTTTATTTGGGTCCTCTCTATCTTTTTCTTGATGAGTCTGGATAAAGGCTTTTCAATTTTGTTTATTGTTTCAGAGAACCAGCTCCTGGACTTGTTGATTCTTCAAATTGTAGTGTTAGTCTCTTAAGTTATTTAATTCTGCTCTGATCTTGATGATTTCCTTCCTTCTACTTGCTCTGGGGTTTGTTTGTTGTTGTTCCTCTAGTTCTTGCAGCTTTATGGTTAGGTTATTTGTATAAACTTCTTCTGACCCTTTTAGGTAGGCCTGTATTACTATGAATTTCCCTCTGAAGACTGCCTTTGCGGTGTCCCATAGGTTTTGGACTGTTGTGTATTCATTATCATGTTTCCAAAAACTTTTTTATTTCATCTTTGATTTCATTGTTAACCCATTCATTACTTTAAAACATGTTATTCAGTCTCCATGAGTTAGAGTGTTTTTGTTTTTTTCCCTTGAAATTGGTTTCTATTTTGAATCCATTGTGATCTGAGAAGATGCTTGGTATGATATCAGTTTTCCTGTATTTGTGGAGGCTTGTCTTGTGACCTACCATGTGGTCTATCTTAGAGAATATTCCATATGCATTTGTAAAGAATGTGTATTTTGCTTCTTTGGGGTAAAATGTTCTGTATATATCAGGTATGTCCATTTACTCTAGAGTGTTGTTCAATGCCATAACATCCTTAGTGATTTTTTGTTTGGAAGAGCTGTCTATCGTTGATAGTGGGGTATTAAAATCCCCTACTATTAGTGTGTTGCTGTCTATATCCTTCTTGAAGTCCTCTTAAGATTATCTTATATATTTTGGAGCTCCTACGTTGGGTGCGTATATGTTTACCAGAGTTATTTCTTCTTGATGGATTATTCCCTTAAGGATTATGAAATGTCCTTCTTTATCTCTTTTTGTGGCCTTCATCATAAAATCTATTTTGTCTGAAATAAGTATTGCTACTCCAGCCTTTTATTCATGTCCATTTGCTTGATATATATTTTTCCATCCCTTCACTCTCAGTCTGTGTTGATCTTTTGTTCTGAGGTGGGTCTCTTGAAGACAGCATATATGTGGGTCATGTTTTCTTACTCACTCAGCTACCCTATGTCTTTTGATTGGCCCATAATCCATTTACATTTAAGGTTAATATTGATTGATACTTATTGACATGTTCCTACTTTGTCCCTGTGTTCCTCTTTGTCTTTCTCTGTTTCTTCATTTTTTTTTTTTTTTAAGCAGACCCTTTAACATTTCTTGCAATACTGGTTTGGTAGAGATGTATTCTTTTAGTCTTTTTTTGTCTGGGAAACTCCTTATTTCTCCTTCCATTTTGAATGAGAGCCTTGCTGGGTATTCTTGGTTGCAGGCCTTTGCTTCCCATTACTTGGAGTATTTTTTGCCATTCCCTTCTGGCTTGTATTGTTTCTGTTGAATAATCATTTGATAGCCTTATCGGAGCCCCCTTATATGTTATTTGATGTTTCTCTCTTGGCGCTTTTAGGATTCTCTCTTTGTCTCTGAAATTTGCCATTTTAATTATATATAATTATATAATTAATATGTATAATTAATGTATTATATACACACATGCACACACACACACACACACACACACACATACATATATGTCTTGGAGTTGGTCTGTTTGGATTGATCTTCATTGGGACCCTCTGTGCTTCCTGAACTTGAGTAATGTTTTCACTCATCATGTTAGGGAAATTTTCTATCATTACTTTTTTGAACAGGTTTTCCATTCTTTGTTTCTCTTCTCCTTCTGGTATCCCTCTGATAAGGCTATTACTGCTTTTCATGTTGTCCTGTAGCTCTCTTAAAACCTCTTCATACTTGTTCAACCTTTTTTCATTCTCTTGCACTGTCTTGGAATATTTTTTCTGCGTTTTCCTCCAACTTGCTGATCCAGTCCTCTGCTTCCTCTAGCCTACTGTTAATTCCTTCTGCTGTATTCTTCAATTCAGAAATTGTATTTTTCATTTCCTCCTGGCTCCTAGTGATAGTTTCTAAGTCCTTTTTAATGATGGTATAGCTCTCAGTAAGTTCCTTGAAGCTTCCCTGGAGTTTTTTGTAGTTCCCCAGGAGTTGTTTATAGTTTTCTTTGAACTGGCTGAGCTTGTTGACCTTCTCTATCATCATTGTTTTGAATTTCATATCTGATAGTTTGTTTGCCTCTGTTTCATTTAGTGATCTTTCTGGGGATTCTTCCTTTCCTTTTGGTGATGGATTGTTTCTTTTTTTCCCCCATTTTAGGTGTCTGTTGTTGCTTGTTTTTGTCTTGGATTAATCTGCTTTGCTTCCCTGCCTTTGTGGAGCTCCCTTTTGTGTTAGGAAATTTGTGGAGTTCATTGTTGCAGTCTCCTAGATTTCCTCCATTTGTTGCTCTTGGGTTTGCCTTTATGTCATTAACTTGGTCTGTCTGGTTGTATTTTGGATTGGCTGTATGCTCCTTTCTTTGCAGTTGGCTGATTGAGAGACATTCCTATCCCATCTTATACACTGTTTTTGAGCTGCTCCTAAAACAGAACCACCAGTCCAGGCAAAATAACCATACCTTCAGAGATACCTTCCTCCTTTAATCCTCTGTTTCATGAAAGGAGGAGGAGGAGGAGGGGGAGAAGGAGGGGGAGGAGGGAGGAGGAGGAGGGAGGAGGAGGAGGAGGAGCAGCAGGACCTCTTTTTCTTGGTCAAGTCTCTGTAGTCTACAGTCTAGCTGTGTGGTCTTGGAGGGGCAGGGCCTATTGCTGTCAGTCAGGGCTGATTATGAGCCCCCAGGTAGGCTGGGCCTCCAGTAGCCTAGCTGGATGTCTGTGCAGCTGGTGTTTTGGGGCCCTCCCTTCTCTCACTGGTTCTATGTGAAGACCAGCATGGTGCTTCTGTGGTGTCTGTGGCTGCTCCTCCCCCTCCAGCTCCTGGAGGAGGTTCCTGCCTGCGATGGGCACCTGGCTCCAAGGCAGGGTGGCCTGCACCCTCGCTGTGATGGCTGGCTCTCCCCCCTCAGTTCCTGGAGGAGGTAGCCCCTGTCCGAAAACAGCCCCTTGCTCCCCTGGGCCCTACAGGTTGCCTGCTGGCAAGGCTAATCCTCCAAGCAGTCCAGCTCTTTGAGGAGGTTTTAGCTGCAGCCTCTGCAATGCTTGCCTGGGTCCCCGGGGTCCGCAGCGCAGTCCTCAGGCTAATGCTACTCCTCCCGCTCCAGCTCCTCCAGGAGGTCTTTGTCGCCTGCAATGGGCGCACCAGTTACACCAGCTGCAAGTTCCTGGCTCGCAGTTTGGAGTTTCCATGGGAGCCTGTGGCCAGTGTGGGTGCGCAGGGCTGGGCCCTCCCCCTTGTTGGGGCTCTGAGCTGCCCTCTCCCCTGGTGGCACAGCGGCCCAATTTTTGGCCCTCTTGCTGCCCCGGCTGGTGTACTTCCCCACTTCCCACCCCTGCTCTCTCCTCTACCTCCGGCCCAGTGGGGAGCTTCCTCTCCCTATTGCCGGAGCCAGTCTCTCACACAATCCCTCCCCTGCAGGAGTTCAATTCCTCGTTCCTTCTGGCATTTGCCCTCACTGTCCACACTTCACTGCTCAGATTTCTAGTTGCCAGGGAGCCTGGAGCTGCTTCAGTTAAACTCGCCCCTCTGGGTAGAGCTGCCACTGCCCAGTGTGGACCTCAGCCTGCCAGCCAGTTTGGAACTGTCTCACCTGCTCTCCTGTAGGTCGCTGCAGCCTCTGGGCTGTGCTCCCTTGAGTCTAGATGCTTACATGCAGACATCTCATCCTCCCTATCCTATCCTCTCACTGCCCTGTCACTCGAGAATGCCATCAGCACTGCTCTCTACTCTGTCGCCATCTTTTCTGATTGTTATTTTTATAATTCAAGTTACCTGCATGATGAAACAGGCTTGTTTCAAAAAGGTAAAAACAGCCTTTTTTTTAAAAACCATGATATATAGCTGAAGCTATAGATATGCTTTGTAATTCACAATACTTTATAGAACATGCTATGAGCACACAGACACACACATACATCTTATATGCACACATGCAAATATACAAAGGATTAAAAATTCAAGCAGGCAGTTCATGCATGACGTAATTAGAGCTAATATGTTGTTTGGAATTAAAGCCAAATCCTTTTAATTGGCACATTTCAGTGGAAACAGAAATACAAACTTATAATTAGGAGATTGGTCTGATTATCAAACTTCATTGGCATAGATTGTGCAGACAGTCTTTTTTCTTTTGGTATGAGTTCCTCAAAGAACTATAGCATGATATAGAAGATGCAGTGAGCAGACATAATAGAGCTTCAATGCTGCCTAAAACAAACATATATATACTGAACAATATAACCAGACAAAGCTATTTCACAAACTACGTATGAGAATCAGCATTTTATAAGAAAAAAAATGTTATTTTTGTGAAATAATCTAATTTATTTAATATTTATAATTAGGTATACTAAATCTTCTGCCAACTAAGTGACTTAAAATAGATTTATCATTATTTCCACACCCAGCAATTTATTTAGTTCAGCCACATTACTGTGGGGCATGCAGGCAGAGGTCGGTAAGCAAGAATGAGAATTCTTCTTTTTAAACAAATATAAAAGCCTAAGGGGAAAGTCTCTCTGAAGTTAAGAGTTGTAAACAATCAATAAGTGATAATATATTTTAATGAATGCTTTTATATAGTTATTTAACAGCATGTTAGTCATTTTCTTCTCATGCTATTCTTTGTGTTACTGGTAAAGAAAATTGAAACTTCAACAAATAAAGAAGTCATCTAATACATATTGTGATATATCAGCCCAAAATAATCCACTAAAGATTACTTACACACTCTTAATTAGGAATTTGCAGCATAACAGAAATGTCTATGCACCTGGGCACAAATCTCATAATTAAGGATATGGGATTTAAATAATAGTCATAGTTCACATAAGATCCTTAGGAATATGTTGAAATATTTAAGAGAATAAACTATATCAAACACTTGGAAAACTCATTTTTATTTGATTCTAGTGTTAATTAGGAATTAATTTTTTAAAGATTTTATTATTTTTAGAGATAGAGGGGAAGGGAGAGAGGCAGAGAGGGAGAGGGACATTAATGTATCATTGCCTTTCACCTGCCTCTAGCTACAGACCTGGCTGGAGACCTGGCTTGCAACCTAGTTATGTACCCTGGCTGGGGAATCGAACCAGCAACCTTTGGGTTCGCAGGCTGGCACTTTATCCAGTGTACCACCAGCCAGGGCTAGGAATTAGTTTTTCTGTTCCCTAAATGCTGTTTAGGTATCTTATTTTCTGCTATTATATGTAGCTGAATTTGGATGTTATGTAAGAGTGTGTGTGTGTGTGTGTGTGTGTGTGTGTGTGTGTGCACATTTACTCAAACTATCCCTGCTGCAAATAAAAGCTCTATGACCTATAACAAATTCAATTAATTAAAACATTAAAGACAAAATATGTGAGTACACATTATTTTTTGTCATATGCATTGAGGGGCAGTGTCATCATTTTCAAGAAACCACAAAGGCTCACTTTTTGACAATAGAAAACTAAGGGACATATAAGTCTTATTTATTGCATCTATATAGTATAGAAAGATGTTCTAGGTGTGACAGATGCTACCTAACCCCCAGTCATTCACATTAGCTCTATAAGGCAGTCAAAGATAATACGGTAAAGATTGTTTGTTGGTATTGTATGATGGAAATCAGGCACAGTAATGCTGTGTACAATACTCTTTATTTTTTTAAAGCATTAATAGACATAAGAGTAAAAATACAGATGAGTGTGGTCTGTTGTTTGGGTTAAAGTTTACCTCTAGAAAAGATCATCATTTCCTATTAATGCTCAAACAAGTATGCACTTCACTGAAGTATATGGAAGGACACAGTGTCTTATTAGGAAATTAGTTTACATTATAGGCTGACAAGAATGGCTTGTAAAGTGTGATTCATGCTCTGAAACAGCACACTAAAGATAATTTCTCCCCTGCCTAGTCTTTAATAATGAAAATGACCAAGAAACTACACCCTAGACTTTATAGGTCCATAAACATATACTGTACAAAATTAGGTCATGCTATGCCACTATTGTCCCTCCCCATTCGTATTTACTGTGGTTATCCCCCTTTATCCAGAACCACACTTGTATTCAAGAAGGAATAGGATAAGCTGCTAAGTTTGCAGAAACACTTTGTCATTATCAGAATGAGCAAGGACTCGAACCAAATGGTAAACGGAAATAAGAGGAGAAATGAGCAATCAAATTTGCTCTGTGCATTTAAAACTACACTTCATCTATTGGTCTATTCAGTGTAAGAATAACTTTGCCAAGGTAATACAGTTACTTAAGGCCAAACAACTAAAAGATATTCAAATATTTAGTGAACTGTCAAAATAACCTAAAGATGGGAACAACTCATAATCTGTATCAGTCAGGGATTTATGATGGAAGGATGGTTAGTGGTTCATTTATAATTATCATTGTATAGATTATATAGAATTCCAGAAGAGGATATTTAGAATATTTCTGCCTTCTGTAAAAATTTCCACATAGCTATAAAAGATATAAGAATTATGAGTTAAGTCAGCTTTATAGTGATTTGTTACTTACTGTAGAAATATTTACTGTGTTAGTTGATAAATAGAAATGTAGTAATGTTTTAAAAGATTTTATTTATTATTTTTAGAGAGAAGGAAAGGGAGGGAGGCAGAGAGGGAGAGAAACATCAATGTATGGTTGCCTTCCTCATGCCTCCAGGTGGGAACCTGGGTGGAGACCTGGTTTGTAACCCAGGCATGTGCCCTGACTGGGAATCAAACCAGTGACCCTTTGGTTCCCAAGCCAGCACTCAATTCACTGAGACACACCAGCCAGGGTGAAATGTAGTAACTTTTAAAAATGTATTATGAAAGAGAATATACCTTAAATGAGACAGATATTATTTGCCATATTATTTGTTATACAGATGATACCTACATTTGATAACTTGTCATCTAAAATATATCACTTAATATCACTAATTAACTCATTATATTAATAGCATTTAATTATTTTTCCAAAAGCCTAGTTTTCTTCTAAACCCACTTTATGTGTCATTTTATTAATAGAAATTCTCTGGTTCATCCACAGCAAAATTTAATTACTTCTCTCTTTCTTGGGTAAATTTGTATCATAATTTTTCCTGTGTAATTCTATCATTTGTTTACATGTAGATTCCCCTTTGCGAACTTGAACTTATGGAAAGAATCTGTCTATCATCCTTGTGGGGGGAAGAGCCCTTGGTTATTTGGGCTTTAAATGCTATGTTCTAAAGCATTCAGGTTAAAATCTTTAGAAGGTAAACACCGGTGACACTGAAAAGAACCACGTAACTTCCCAATTAATGGATCAGGAAGGAAAAGGGAATGAAGAGAATCAGGTACAACCCGAAAAAATGTGAAAAAGCGATAACTAAAAGTAAAATAAGTAGTAAAAAAACATAATATTGAAGAATGGACAACAACATTGTCAACTAATGAAGTTTCTAAAGAGCTTGGAAAGGAACACAGATAACATCCAGCTGTGAAAAGCAGGGCGAGGGGAATGGGATGGGGGTGGGGGATGGCTGGAGAAGCAGAGAGCCTCTTAAAAGATGCAGGCTTTAAGATTCTGCTAATTAAGCCCTGGCTGGTAGCACAGTGGGTAAGGCCTGCGAACTCAGAGGTTGCAGGTTCGATTCCCCAGGCACGTAACAAGGTTGCAAACCAGGTCTCCAGTCAGGTCTGTGGCTGGAGGCAGGTGAAAAGCAACTGTACATTGATGTCTCTCTCCCTCTCTGCCTCTCTCCCTTCCCCTCTCTTTAAAGATTAATTAAATAAAATCTTAAAAAAAAAAAAAAAAAGATTCTGCTAATTACACAGGATCCAGCTACAGAGGTTCTACTAGAGATAACAGAGGTTCTGCTAGAGATATCTAAACCCAAGTATAAATTAATAGATGGATGAAAACATTTCATATGATTGAAAACTGACAAAAAGCAGGAATTCATTAAAATTAAGTAGTATTTAATTCAAAATTAAAAATATTAATTGGACTGTTAATTAAGAAGTAGACCCATAGCCTGGTGATGCTAGTATCTTAACCAAGGTATGCAAATCAAAACCTAAGCCTATAAATGATTCAAGATTACAAATTCCAGACCTAAGGACAACTAATCACAAATAACCAATTAGGCTTTCCCAAAAGATGCAACCACTTAAGCAATCAAATAATTGTCTTGCTTTGCTTCTGCCTATTCTCAGTAGTTTTTGCTTAGCTCCTGTCAGTGGGCTTCTAACAAATTCCAATTTGGCACTGTCCAATTTAAGTTGATTTTGGCTCAAATAAGCACTTAAAACTTGCACTATGCCTTAGTCGATCTTTTACCAGGACACACACACAAAAAAAATACAACGCAATAACAAGATATAAAAAATATGCCATATTTTCTACAGCCTGTGATGCCATTGTACATTTGGTCTATTTGGAACTTGTAGCAATTATCATAAAATACTGTCATGGGAAAGCCAACTATGACTTGACACGACAATGGACTGACACAAATGAGCAATCCAAGCATTTTTGCAATCTCTCTTTTCCTGCCTCAGGCTTCTTTAATTGAATAGTGCACTACTAATCAATGATATAAGCTGTCCACAATTTGGTATCATGCTATCACTTACTATCTAAAGCTTATGCCTTAAGCAGACACTAAAATAGAAATACTTAGAATCTATTTGAATTTTACTTTTCCTTGGAAGTAAGAAATATAAAATGCTTTTTTTTTTTTTTTTAAAGAACTAGAATGGATAAGGTAGCTGATCAGTACTTGTTTATTTTTATTTTTTAAAAGATTTTATTTATTCTTTTTAGAGAGAGGGGAAGGGAGCGAGGCAGAGAGGGAGAGAGACATCAATGTATGGTTACCTTTCACCTGCCTCTAGCTACGGGCCTGGCTGGAGACCTGGCTTGGAACCTGGTTATGTGCCCTGGCTGGGAATCAAACCAGTGACCTTTGGGTTTGCAGGCCATGTACTTGCTTATTGACTAACCATGCCTTGATTGACATAAAAAGTGACCTTGGCATATGCATGGCCTATCTGACGCTCTTTAGTGTTCAAGAAAAGGTGCAACCTAATAGTCAATATGTTGGATTCAGTTAAACACATCAAAACTCTGGCCTAATTGTAGCTTTTTGGTGTCAGACCAAATAAATTAAATGATGGTTTTATATATATATATATATATATATATATATATATATATATATATATATATATTCTTCTAGAACGTGTAGAGATGAGGAGGAGCCCTAGCTCTTGGTTAGAAACCTATGTGTGATTATGTGTGATTTTCGGGCATCATAAGCAATTATAAAGGCTCTCCTGCCCCACATCATCTTCCACTGCTGCACTATTCCTTGAGGGAAAATAAAACTGAAGAGTCAGTGTTTTCTCTGGTTTTAGACCTCAGTTTCTACCACCTTAGGAAGTGATTAAAATTATAACTCTTTACTTTTTGGCTTGTCGTACTTAATTGGTAACTCTGGTATGTAGTAGCTCATCTTTTTCTCTCAACTCTGCCAAACTAATGGATGGGATAACTAAAAGTAAAAAAAATAAAAATAAAAATAAAAAAAGGCCTGCAGGATATAAGACTATGTAGAATTTAATTTAATTAATATTTCAGAATGACTGAAAAATAGAGTTACCTAGTAGACATTTAAGTAAAAGATTGGTAATAACATTCCTCTATATTTAGGCCAACCAAGATTAAGTATTTTCCAGGAATAATGGTGTCTTTTCTGATTCCTTTTTTTCTTCAGTGATATTGAAATTCATTCTCAGAGTGCAGGCTGTTCCCTCCTCACTGTCAACCATGTACTTGATCTGAAAAAATACCTACAGGAGGCTAAAAATATAATGGGAGTTTAGGACTTACATTTTTCATTTCCTAGCTATGATGCTTCTTAATGAGGCATTTTCCTGAAGGTAAGTTAAGTGATTATAAATTTTTTATACTATTATAAATGCCTCAAAAAATTTAAAATGTATTATAACCCAATCTTAATGTTTTATAAATGTGTACAACCTTATCTGACCATCTGTATCTCAATTTTTCTTAATAGAAAGGCATGTGCTTCATTTTTTTATTTCAATCTGCATTTTTCTATGATTGTAGGCTGTGGAAATTTGTAGTTAAATTTAAATCAGAATCAAGTTACAAAACAGCAAGGACACAACAGAGCAAATGGGATAATAATCATTTCTTATTAGAAAATGTGTTTCTACAGATAGACCAATTTTTAACCATATATCCTGACATATTAAGTGATATAAAATTTATATAGATGTAGATAGTTGACCTTACATAAATAGCTAATTATTATTATTATTTTTTTTTTAGCAAAATGGGTTTATTCAGAAACAACAAAAATTGCAATTTGGAAGAAGCACTTTCAGGGCAAACCATGTGCAAGTCCAGAAAAACAAAAGTGAAAGTGCTGTTTCATAAATGTAGGAGGTGCTGTTGTAAACATAGAGTATTCGGAGGAAACGGAAAATTTGAAATATACTGATTTTTCATTGGCTGATTTATGCCTGTCTCCCATTGGCTGAGCTGTTACTGGGCAAGAAGGCATCTTCTACCTGCTGAGATAGGAAGTAGCATCACTCCCTTTCAGAGATGCAAGGCCCATCTCTTCCTGTTGGAGTCAGTAGTGTGCATTGAGTGGTACATGCAGGAGAATCCTCTACACCTACCAATTCTTTTTTTTTTTTTTTAATTTTGTTGTTGTATTACATCCATCCCCTTTTTTCTCCCCTCTGTCCCCCTCCCCACCCACCCATTCTTTTTAAGTGAAAGTTCTCATTATTTTTTACAATGATACTAATGTATTCTTTTTCTAATAGAAAAAAATAAGTAAAACAACATGTTAGAATGTACTTCTGACGAAGTACAAAGTGAAATTTCTAAGGAGCCATACTAGGGACTTCAGATTACTTTCTTTGTTTCTAGATTTACTTGTGCTAATTTGTCCTCTGTAGGTGAACTTTTCATCCATAATGAAACAATAACCTATATTGTTTAAAAAATCAAGTAAGTCTCTCTAGCACATACCTCTTGCCTAAAATCTAGGCCTGTATTTCAATTAATGTATTAGTCAAAGCATCTGAATGTTTTGGTAATATTCCAAAATTATCCACTAATAAAGTACATGGTTAATAATTATCAAGTTTAGTCCTTTGTTATATACCTTTTAGAGAATTCTTTTTCTAAGTTATTCTCATGTTGTCCATTTTGCCTAATTCTACTGTTAACTCCTTCATTCACAGCCTTGTCATCCCAATAATTTATTCAATTTCTTTGCTTCCTGTATTCCCCCTCAAATAGATCCTTTTAACTGCTGGCTTTGTTTTCTCTAAAACTGCATGTCTTGATAACATTTCCTATTTTTCAAGTTTCATTGCATCTCTGTTACCTTCCTAAAAAATGAAGTAAAACTGTTTAGAACGACAGTGGAGGCCTTTAAGCAGCCCTGAACTTCTGTCTCCACGGTACAACAGTTTTGGCTACAAAAATTAGTAAAAGATTATAAACAAGAGGCCTTCTTCTTTTTAAGTTTTTTCATATTTTATTCATTCAGTTACAATCTTTATCTGCTAATGATTTGTATGACTGAACTAAATATTAAATTTTGAATTCTTTGAATGTTCTTTTGATCTCTGCAGCCATTCATTCAGTTATCTATTCAACAACCATCTCTTTAAAGCTATTGCTCAGCAGGCACTCCAGCCCACAGTGGAATAAGTGGTCCCTGCCTTCACGTGTAACATGTATATATGACCTTCTATTTTCTCAGCTCTTACTTCCTGTATTGCCCTGCTCAGTTATTACCTCTTCAATGAAACCACTCATAACACTTTTACCAAACCCAGTATAAAGTACTTCCTTCTCTACATCTCATAGAATGGGTGTATCCTGTATTTAAAAAATACCTATATTCTAAGTTGGTTTGAAGTAGTTCTATGCATTTAACATCTTGGTTTAAACATTACTAATAACACAAACAATATAGTGAATATGTGAACCAAATTAGAACCACAAATTAAAACACAATACAAAATAGGTTACATGGCAATGTATATATTTTTTGTTTCTTTTATTTGAATTTTTAGGAGCCCTTAATTCTGAAAAGCTATCTTTTTCATGTTTTTTTCTTTAATTTACTTTTTTTTTTTTTTTTTTAAATTTAGGAACCAGATCTAGTGCTGAAAATAGATACATTAGCCCTCTAGGTCTTTTTCCTTTCCCTTTTTCTTTTCTCTGTAATCTAACCATCAAGTCCATGAATGCCATCCAACTATCTGAACACCTTTAATATCTTCAGCAGCGTATGAATTTACTGGGTACTATGAAGGCAAAAGTTAGGACTATTTTTCTCCTGTCCCTGAGGTGTTTGTAAGACAAATATCAGGGGTTTTCACTTAGACCTACTTGGGAAAATCAAGGCCAAATATGTTACTAACCCTATGGTACATACTTAGCTATTGGTACATATGGCTAACAGAATACCTTGGTGTGTTTATTTATTTATTGTTTATCATTTTTTAAAAATATATTTTATTGATTTTACTATTATAGTTGTCCCAATTTGTCCCCCTCCACCCAGTATCCCCCATTCCTTCCGGTAATGCCCCTCACCTTAGTTCATGTTCATGTGTCATGCATATAGATTCTTTCCCTTCTCCATTTCCTTTATTTTTCTTAACATCCCCCTGTCTGTTCTGTAACCACCAATATGTACTTCTTTTTTCCCTTTCGCATCTAGCCAATTCACCGTTTAATTACCACCTTCTGTCAGCCTCTCAAATCATTTTAATACAGAGTTTTCTTTTCATCATTTCAAAATGTTTACATTAATTCATTTATTTAAAGAATTATTTTTAAGTAATATCAATTGCAATATTACTAAACACATGCACAAATACATTTACATGATACATATTTTACACATATTTAAAGTACATACTGGATTTTGAAGATTTAATACAAAACTTTAAAATATGCCAGTAACTTATATAATTATTATATGTTAAATAATAGTATTTTAGATATTTTGGAATATATTGGAGTAAATTATGCATTGTCTTTTTTTCTTTAATACTTATTTTACTCTGGAATGCTATTTTTGTGAACTATATCACAGAAATGATGTATTGCAGAACTCACTTTCGTGAAAGTTGTCCTAGAGACAGCGGCTAACCCATAGTAAAAAAATGAATTCCGTTTCTGAGTCAGGTCCCACCCCCTTCATTCATATAACTTACTCTTTTTGAAGTTTTTCCTCTCAAATGGTAAATTGATTTTTTTTTTATTTTGGTGGGGGGGAGAGGTGTGCACAGCTCTTACTTCTTTCAATACCTTCTCCTTTTCCTCTACATGTGTTTTACAAGTTGAAGCCTTCAGAAATAATGGCACTTGCAGTGCTCAGCTGGTCCCCACAGAGTAGAAATTAAGATATCTGCTAATTTGAAGTAAACAATAAAAAATCCTAGGATTTAGCTAATTTTAGAGAATAGTATTCTAACTATATTTTGAACTTGTGGTTGACTTCCTATCTTGTCCTAAGCTAACCACTGAACTATTTAAGAGCCTGTTGAGATAGAGGTTAGGTACATTTCAGTAATAAAGTTTACTATACTATACCTTCTCCCAAGAATCCTGTTCAGGGGCCTTCATAACTAGAAATGTGTATTTATGTTATCTTTTTGAAAGGAATCTCATCAAATTTATATGCTAATTGGAGAATATATATTGCTATGTAGTAGTTTGCAATCGTTTTCAGCATCATCTTTTCTAACCTAAAGTTTGGCTAATTTCTTAACACACTACCTATCAGTTGGTTGATATTTAAAACATAGATTGCTAATAAAATATACACTCACAAACACATATTTTGTAATAGTAAATAAGAATGATAGCATGTATTTTGTGTAATATACATCCACATTTTCTTTCTTTTTACTTTTTCCTTAACAACATTCAATTTTTATAAGAGTTACTGCCAATAACTTGATTCTGTTATTTTAGGAAATAATTCCAATCTAAGAAAACTTAACCTGAAGTAATACAGATACAAGTAAAATACAAAATTATACATTATTTAGTAACATCTATTTATAACAAGATTATTTTAAAGCATTCATAAGTTAAAATTGGTTCTTATCCATTCAACTACTATATGTCTTTGTCTATGTCTATGGTTCATTTAATCCATTTTCCTTTAAGGTTATTATTGACAGGTACTTATTCATTATCTATGTTTCCCTTTGTACCTGTGTTCCCTTCTGTCTCTCTGTTTCTTCATTATCTTAAAGCAGACCCTTTAGTAGCTTTTGCAATGCTGGTTTAGTGGAGATGTATTCTTTTAGCTTTCTTTTGTTTGGGAAACTCCTTATTTCACCTTCCATTTTGAATGACAGCCTTGCGGGGTAGAGTAGTCTTGGTTGCAGTCCTTTGTTTTTCATTGCTATGATGTGTCTTAGAGTGGGCTTATTTGGGTTTACCTTCATGTCTCCAGTGAGATCCTTGGCTGGAGGCAGGTGAAAGGCAACCATACATTGATTCTCTCCCTCTCTGCCTCTTTCCCTTCCCCTCTCTCTAGAAATAATGAAATGAAATCTTAAAGAAAAAAAAAAAAATGGTATTCTTCATTTCCTCCTGGCTCTTATTGATGGTTTCTATGTCCTATTTAATGCTGATGTAGTTCGCAGTAAGTTCCTTGTAGCTTCCCTGGAGTTCTTTGTAGTTCTCCTGAAGTTGTAGTTTTCTTTAAACTTGCTGAGCTCATTGAGTTTCTCTATCATTTTTATTTTGATTTCCATGTCTGATAGTGTGCTTGCCTCTATTCAATTTCTCGCTCTTTCTGGAAATTCCTCCTTTCCTTTCGGTGGGGGGATTGTTTCTTTGTCTCCTCAGTTTAGGTAACACTTCTTGTTTGTTTCTGCTTCTTGGATTGGTCTGCTTTGATTTACTGTCTTGGTGTGACCTTTTGTGGTGTAGAGGTGCACTTTTTTTTACTTCCTGGATCTGTGCTTGATGATGTCAGGTCAGGTACCAGTCTGGGCCTAGTCAGCCAGTTGGGGACTACCAGAGATCCACTGTCTTTGTCTGTTTCCTTTAGCTGTTAATCCAATCAGTCTGTGATCAGTGGTCAGTTTTAGGCACCTCTGGGTGGGGCAGAGGAATTCAGTTGTTAATCCAATCAACCTGTGATCTGAGGTCAGGTTTAGGCTCTGCTGGGTGGGGCGGATTAATTCCTATGGGTGGGGCTATGGCTTCCCCTCAGGCTCCCGCCTTGCCTTTCGGAGAAAAGTGGTCTTCTGGCTGTAGGGCAGAAGTCAGCACTGGACTCATGGGCTGCTCCCTCAGCTTTCCCCCTAAAGCCACTGACGCAAACTTTCCCCCAAACACCTCTGCTCCTCTCTGCTCTTTCTTCACCTGAGCCCAGGGTAAGTGGGTGCCAAAGTATTTTTGTTTGTGGTCCCTTTAAGGACTGTTTTTGGATGTCTCTTTTAAACAGGCTAACTTTTCTTTTAAGCATGGCAACTTTTCATTTTTCACAGCTGGGTGCTGTTTTACTCTCTGCTGTGTTGCTGTAGGCTGGGAAGCCCAACTAGGGGTTTAGATCCCACTCTTTTCAGGTGGAATTCCCGGCTGCTGAGATGTTTTTCTGTCCCTTCAGCTGCGGCCTGTGGGAGCCCAGCCAGCCTCTCGCGTCTCCACACTTCCTACTGGTCTCCGGTCACGTTGTGATGAATTGGCTCTTCTGTTCTCTCCGTGGTTGTCAGGCTTTTCTCCAGTGTTGGTGTTCTGTTGGTTATTTCAGATGATTTCTCCCCAATTAAATTATAATTCCAGATTGGTCCTGGGGGGTTATTGATGTAGCTCCACTTACTCCTCCACTATTTTGGTTCTGATGTGTTTATTTTTTTAAGTATTTTATGCATATAAGAATGCACAAAAGGCATTTATGAACACAGGATAAATATTATTATAATATACTCATATTTTGGGGGGGACATTATATTATATATCCTCTTTTTTTCCTTGCTTCTTCTTTATTGTTTGATTCCTCTCCTTCATACTTCTCTTCTTATCTATCTGCTTTAGTAAACCATTTAACTCAAGTTGACAAACTACAAAATATTCTTATTCTTCATTATCCCTGTTTAATATACACAACCATTCCTCCCCTCCAAAAAGACTTATTTATGGCTAGGTAGGCTTATTTAAAAACATAAATCACAGAAGTATTTTAAATAGTATCCACATTTATTTATTTATTACATCTACACACACATATATTTATTGATTTTGGTCATAGTTTTACAAATACGAGATAATGGATATTTCTCTGAATATGGCTTTTTTTTTCCACCCAACAATTCCTTGTAAAATATCTGCAAGTCAATTACAGTAGTTCTTAAACTTTTGTGTTAATGGCAGCTGATATGTCATGGTAGAACTGTAATTTATTGAACAATTTCTCTATGAATGGGCATTCCAACTCTTTTTTAAAAAGGTTTTACTTTGTTTTTGGTTGTGAAGGTAAAGTGCAAGAAGTAACCTTTTCCACAAGCTTATCTACTGGTGGCTTTATTTTAGTATTAGATTCACCACATTGCTAAGTAACTGGTAATCAAGTAACATTTCCCAATGAAAGTGACTAATGTGAGACCTGAGGAATGAGTGATCGTTACAGAGGTGAAGTGTGGGGGCAAGTATTCCAAGGAGAGGGACAGGTACTTAGGTAATCTAGATGACTATATCCTTTCTTTTTTTTTAATCTGTTTATTCATATGTGAAATCATTTGGCTTAAGTATAGTAGACATAGCCATATAAGCATTGTGTTTTTGCCAAATTAAAATTCGCTTTGCTCTGCTTTTTATTGCAGATGTTACACACACACACACACACACACACACACACACACACACATACATACATACACACACACACAGATATGCCTTGAGGCATAAAACCTGATTGAATTTTCATGTTTTTGCAAGCGTGGTCATGTTTCTTACTTTGCATGTCCTTCAGGCCTCATCAGAGCAGAAATTCCAAGTGACATCAAAGAGTTTTCTGTACTCTGATCAGCTCTATGGAGCAGGTAGGAAGATGAGAAATGAACCGACACGGGAGGTGCAATGGAAGGTAAAACCAGAGCATGACCACAGCTCCTGAGCTAAGCAGCAGGCTAAATTACTGCACCTGTGCATAGGGAGCTCCTGGCTTTAGGAAGGAAAAGCTGGTAGCACTTATAAATCTGACTTCAGGGAAAGTTTCCCTCACCAAGTGGCACTGGTAGCATTTTATTATTCTTATAAGTATCTGTCAGCTTTCTTGTTTAGAGAAGGAAGTATCATATAAGTGTAAATGGTCAAAAATAAAAGCAAAATACAGTATCTAGCTATAGTGCCTCCTTGTAATATAGTAGTCATTTTCATATAAGCTATTTGTGTGAAAACAAGTCTTTCAAAGTCTATTACATTTTTCTTAAATTTTTAAATTTGTAGTGGTATGAGTTCTAAGGATACTGAGGAAGTAAAGAAAGACCCAGAACCAGGTAGAAGGAATCCTGTGCACTAATTTACACCAGCCTCTCTCCTCTCTGGAAGATTGGCCTTGGGAAAAGGAAGAAAGAATGGGTAGAAAAGACTGGGTCCAATTATTATGTCCTAGGACACACATTTTTGCAATAATTCCTTAAAAACATGCAAATGTAAAAGTTAAACAGTGATTATATACATGTAAATGTTAAAAATCACAATATCACAAAGTGAAGTACTTTATATTTTTAGGTAGGTTGTGTATGTACTTGGCAAAATTTATGAGAGTTTGAATTTTTGAGAGCTTAATTCTCTTAATTTTGACTTGACATTGATCAATCTGAAATTACTTGTTTGGAACTAGGATTTTTATACTCTGTTAATGCAAATATTTGGGCTTGTGGATTTTAAAACTTTTCCTTTGTTTCTCTGAGAATTCTCCCTTTCACAAATGTCAGTCTGAGGGGTTCTTATAACTCATGTTGATATTACTTCACAGTTAATTGATCACGAGATGGAATAAGGAATTATCACAGACTTCTGAAAAACTCTATAAGCAGTAATTAATTTCTCTTCTGCTTTTTTAGCTGAATGAGAAAGGACATACATTGAATGTGATCACGTAGGACCAGACATACTTCATTTTTTACACTCATTATTAAGGAAGAATCCTCCTGGAATATCATTTCTTTTGGAGTATACCTTAAAGTATTGGCCATAAAAATTGAGTGAGAGATATATTGTGTGTGCTACATACCATTGAGTCAGCTTCAACTCCTGACAGTCCTGTAAAGGTTATGTCCACAGTATCCTGTCCTCAAGAGTTCTGATCAGTTCCTATAAACTCATGTCCATGGCTTCTTTGATGGAGCCAGCCCAGCTGATATTTGGTCTTCTCTTTTTCCTGCTGCCTTCTGTTTTTGTTTTTGTTTTTTCCCCCCAGCATTATTTTTTCCAAAGAACCCTGCTTCCCTCACAATGTGCCTGAAAGTAGGACAGCTTCAATTTAGTCATAATTACCTCTAGTGATGTTTCAGGCTTTCTTTGCTCTAGGACCCACTCGTTTCTCTTTCTGGTGGTCCAGGGTATCTGTAGAGTTTTCCTCCAACATCATATTTCAAATGAATCAGCTTGTTTTCCTATCAGCTTTAGTCACTGTCCAACATCTCTACATGGAGGATATGAGGGTGTGAATGATCTGAACCTTGGTTTCTAATGACACATCTTTGCTCTTAATGACCTTTTCTAATTCTTCCATTCCTGCCCTTTTGAATCTCAGACATATCTTGATTTCTTGGCAGCAGTATACATTTGAATTGATAACAGAGTTAAGCAAAATATTTAACCATTTTAATGCCTTCATTGTCTATGTTAAAGCTGTGTATTTCTTCTTGATGTTCAAATTAAGTCCTGCTTTAGTACTTTTTTCTTTCACTGGAAGTCATTTCAAATCATTGTTACTTTCTGACCATAAGATGATGTCATCTATATATCTAAGTTATTGATATTTTTTCAATTTTCACTCCTTCCCCTGAATATAGCCTCATTTTTCATAAGGTGTTTTCTGTGCAGAGATTAAACAAATAGCAACATAAAATGCACCTTGTCTGACATCTTTGCCTATAAGAAACCATTCTGTCTCTCCATATTCTGTCCTGACAGTGAAATTCTGTCCACAATACAAGTTATGCATCAGGACAATCAATTGCTGAGGTACGCCCATTTCTTTCAGAGCAGCCCAGAGCTTCTCATGAGCCACGCAGTCAAAGGCTTTAGTCTGTAAAACATAGAAAAACCTTCTTCTGAAATTTTTTGGAACACTCCAGTATCTAACAAATGTTCACAATTAGATATAGCACATTAGGTGCAACAAAATACATAAAAACTATTAATCCTTTATTTATGTCTAAAATGTTTGCTTTGAAAACATAACTACATGGACATATGCTATTTTTTTTTTTTTTAAGATTTTACTTATTATTTTTAGAGAGCGGGGAAGGGACAGAGGCAGAGAGGAAGAGAAACATCAATGTATGATTGCCTTTCACCTGGTTCTAGCTATAGACCTGGCTGGAGACCTGTATTGCAACCTGATTATGTGCCCTGGCAGGGAATTGAACCAGCGACATTTGGGTTCTCAAGCTGGCACCTTATCCATTGTACCATCAGCCAGGGCTCTGATATACGGTCTTAAAACCAGCCATATCCCATCAAGCCCTTTCTCTCCATCAAAATACTTTTTCTATAATGTTCTAGTAATCACTCCATCCAGTTCACGTATCCTATACTCTACTTCTGTCTCTTTTGTCTGGATCCATTTTTACTAGCGATTTCGGATATTACTAGAAGCTGAAGATGAAATTATGTGGTTGGAAGAAGAGATTATCTATTGTCAATGGATTTTCTCTTCCACAATGTGAAGCTTTTCTTGTTTGTTTGTTTTGTTGTTATTATTTATTTCTGGGATTTGGCCTTTGAATACTATTTGAAAATTACAGTGTTGTATACCTCCGGCAATTTTCTAGATGCCTGGCTGTTCAGCTGGGGCGTTATTTGAAGTTGCTGCTGCCACCATGTTTTCCAGCCTTTATTTGTTGAAAAATCCTGTCCCAAGTTTCACATACCATCCTTTGGAAAGAGCATTTGCTTTTCACTGCTCAGCATTTGACTCCAAAATCCACATCTGCAGTTGTGGTCTCTCTTATTTATGTTCCATTATTTCTGCTTGCTGGAATAACCCCCTTTCACACAACAAAGTTAACTTATGAGACTCTGAAGGAGCAGTACTGAAGCCCATCTGTGTGGTTTAAGGACACAGTGTCTGGGTGAGTTAGGAGTTGAGTCAAAAACACTAAGATTGTTTCCCAATTTAATTTCAATGGGTTTATTATTCTCATTCTAGTAAAAACAACAAAATAAAAGGTTGGAAAATAAGTTATTCTAGCTGGAGGGCATGGGCGGCATTAGCAGTGTCATTGCCACCAACCTCAGATGCAGCAGGAGACAGGACCATGTCCACTGAAATCTCTTCAGACCTCCCTTGTTAGAAATCTTGTCCCGGTCATTGGCTCATTGGCAACATCAGCCATGCACTCCACACCTTCAGAACCTAATAGTGAAAATACCCCTTTCTTGGATATGGGCAACAAAATAAATGCTTCACTTCGGAGGGCTTGGCTGTTTTAAAACCTTGAAATAACAAAAGAAAATGCTAGGTGTCATATGAGTTACACTTGAGAGGGACAAGATTTTGGAGCACAAGTAAAAGACCTCCTAGGAACTGGCAAAACTGTGAGGAAATTGATAGGCATGATTGGAGTTTCAGAAAACGTGAAGAAATGGGGTGAAAATGCTGCAATGTTGTAACATTTATTGTGGTTCCACAGTTACTTCTTATCCAGTGTGCCTTATGAGACTGAAAACCACACAAAATGCTTCCAGTCTGTCTTAGATTTTCTCGCTGTGATGGTAAATTGATGCTCAGCAGGATTTCAGTTTTCTGGGAAGATGCAAACAAGTGTCTAAAGTTGCTAATTTATTCATTCAAATGCCTCACAGCGGGTGATCTTTGCTTCATGCTGTAATGGTTAATATTAGCCATTTTCTTGTAGTCTAAATCTAAAAGTGCTTTCAGTGACATATATATTCCTCCTTAATTTTCCCAAATCTGTTCACCACTATCATCCTTTGAATGTTCTATGCAAAAATTTTAAAGTCATCTTTGACTTCATACTATTGTGAAGCTACATCTCATAAATATAAAACTCAGTAAATTAAAACATCACCCATCATTAACATGCAAATCTCTTCTTACCTTTCACAACCAGAACATCAATTATGAGACTATTTGTTTCAATTCTTGGGTTATAGTAACAGCTTCTTAATTGTCTCTTTACCTCTATTTTTCCCTTTAATTCTTTCCATCTATTACTTTAGCTTAATCTTCCCCCAAATTAATTTTAACTTGATATATAACAGGAGAAAACCATTTCAATTTTCTGCTCAAAAACCTGGAGTATCTGAATCTTGCCTATCATATTCAATTTTAATTCCTGTCCAGTTTATGTGATTTTAAAATAAGATGGTCCTAGGTTATTTAATTTATATTTGGTCCATAATTAGTTAGGAAAGCTTTTGTGAGTTAGAAAATATAATAAATATATATACTACTAATTTGGTGAATCCTGCCTTTCTAATGAATGTAAACTTCTTGAGGGCCAGGATAATCTTATATTTCTCTTTACCTTTTATATATAGAGCCTATCATAGTAATACAAAATCCTAATTTTTAAATAATTACTTTCAGATTTGTAAATTAAATTTGAAAAAAGCAAAATCAATTTCTAAATATCACTTTTAGTTGGTATTTTAAATCAACTAAAACCATTTAAAGTCAAAGGAAATAACATTTTAAGGTAATAAAATTGTGTTTCAAAAATTAACTAATTATTTCATCCATATTTTAGCAATTTTGCACATAAATGATATTAGCTCATCATGTTTTCTGAAAGGCAAATTCTCTCAAATAATAAGTTCTTTAGAGACTTCAAAGCTCTATCTAGTCTATCATTTAATAGGAAAATTGTTTCCTGTATTTCATAATGGTTGTAGATAATTCAATGTATAGTTTATAATTTTTTTGACAATTGTCTACCTCATTGTTGTTGCATATGTCAAGCTCTTTTAACAAGTTGAATACATTCAGAAATTTATAGAATTTGAATGGCATTAGTGCTTTATTTATAACAATATTCTTCCTTCCACTTTTTAAAATACATTTTTTTCTTAATAAATAGGAACTTTTGCTCATCTAAGAACCACCTCTCAATGGTGGTTAATTACATTTCACCTCTCAATGTCATGATACTATCACTACTTGTGAAATTTACTGATAGACTTCCAGCTGTTATTTTTTATTTTTGTAAAAGAATGAGTTAATTCATTCAAAAGAACTTGTGGCATGTTAAATCTATTGCTTTTAACACATTGAGATGTATTTGTTTTTTTCCCCCACAGTGTACTCAGATAAATGGTTTTCTATTGACACCAAATACTTCACATGTCAAAGACCAAATTCATTATTTATACCCAGCAAATTTTTTATTTGTCAACACCCCAGAGTTCTCAATGAAGCTTTTCCTTCTTTCTCTTTCAGTTAATTTATCAGATGATTGTCTTCTCTGAATACCTTAAAAGTGAATAAAATATATAGATAGATAAATAGATGTAGATATATATGTATATAATGAGGAAACCCCAGGTGTCTGTGTTTATTGAATTAATTAGTTGATATCATATTACTAAATGGGCATAAGAATCTGTGTCAGTAGAAATCTGTAAACTTGGGATCTCTTCCAACTCTACCAAGTGGTGGTAAGGAGTCTGACCTCTTTGGTCCTCTGTTCCTTCATTTGTAAAATTAAGTTACTGAAGTATATCTCAGAGGTCCTTTCAACAGTGAAACCAGTCGTAATTGATTCAGTGGGTGGTGGGAAGTCTGAAGTGCTTTTTCATGGCTGAGCAGTCATGGATAAGTGCTTCTGGAAATCCAACTAACAGTACTGCCCACAAATGAAGGTTTGTCTCAGATATCACCTGCCACCTTGCATAGACATTTTCTGTTGCTAAATTAAAAGAGTAACAGCTTTTAATCATAGTGCTCTGAAGCAATATGATGCTTGTTATATAAATATTGGTAAATACAATTAACATTTCTCTTCACAAACATTTGAATGGTCCTGAATTCAGTCTCCTTATTCTAGTGTAGAATAGGAAGGAGATCCATCCATCCTCTGAGAATAGAATAAGTTTAGAAATGGGAAGAGAAACTATAATTCTTTGGTAAGCTCCCTTAGGCTAAGACTCCAGCTTCATTTTTCCTTACTGTTCATTGTTAATTTGGTTCAGCTCTGTTTGCTGCTAGTGTACTCTTACCTGAAATCTAGAAAATAAGAAAATTGTATCTTAGTAATTTAATACAGTTAGTATTGTATTACTTGGAGAATTGTAGACTCCAGAAGGTTTAATTTTCTGTTTATAATATAATCATTAGGAGAAAAGGAGCATTTCTATTTGGAGAATATTGAACAAGTCTCTGTAAAGTCTTCTACATGATGCTAAATATTACTTATCTGACCAGGTCATTTGGCTAAGAAACTCATAGCCATCACATTTTAACTTCTCGTGTGAAATTTTGAAAAATATAGATACTCTATGACAAATGTAGATCTAAACAGAAGAAATGATTCTATAACTTTCTATTGAAATTAAACTTTATAAGCACATAATTATTTTGTCATGAATGCCAACATAGATTGTAGGAAGTACATATAAAAGGAGATACTATTAGCAAAATTATGTTCTGGCACTTAACTGTTTGGTTTGTGAAAAGGAAAATTATTATAGTGATGTTTCCATTAATAATCTATTTCCTTTCTTGCCATATAAGCCTAAGAATCTATTTTGGGCTTTTATTTCAGTGGCATGCAATTTCTTTCAGTTCTATTTGTTTCAGGGGAGTTTCTGGAATAGTAAGCCTTTTTGAGGAAATAGTGTTATGTAAATAGATTTTGAAATTGGCAAGATTAGGAGTATAGGAAAAGATGGCAACTTGAATGCTTACTGCCCTGATGCCATTACCTAATTGCCACCATCAACTTTCTTTCCTGCATGTTCCACACACTTGAATGCAAAATTGGAGGCTGGTAGCAAGCAAGGCGTCAGGCTTAGCTGGAGTCCTAGAAGAATGAGTTTGTACAGTTATTTTTTCCACTGATCTTGATAGCACTTTGGGCCAAGTAGGAGTACATTTAGGGTGATGAAGTTTAGACGGATTCCAGAGAGAACATGGCCTATGGATATCTATGACATCCATCCCCCATGGCTGCATATTTCCTCATAAAGTGCTACATGCAGGACCGGCTGGAGCTTGACCCTGTGCATTGGAATGGCTTGTGGGACCACGACCCTAGTATGCTGAGTCCTCTGGGATCCTGAAAATGAGTGACATGAGCCTGGAAACTGGACTGTTGCCGCTTCTTAGACCAAGGATACAGTGTTCTGCAATTCTCTCTAGATCGCTGACACCTTCCTCCAGTGTTTGGACTGAGGCTTAATAAGCACGCAAGGTAAGATTGTGTTGTTGCTAAGAGGCCCCAGCATTTAGAGAGAACAGGAAGAAACGTAGTTTAATTAAGACTGCCTTTAGGAGGAAGATACCTTAAGGAAAACAACAGTTTTAATTTAACTTGAACACAATTTTAATTTAATAAGCATTTAAAATTGTGCCTTGATGATTTTGATCAGATTTGAGAAATTCATAATCAATATGTTTTTAGTTATTGTCTGCCCTATTATTTCTTTTTTTTTTTAAAGATTTTATTTCATTATTTTTAGAAAGAGGGGAAGGGAAAGAGGCAGAGAGGGAAAGAGACATCAATGTATGGTTGCTTTTCACCTGCCTCCAGCCACAGACCTGACTGGAGACCTGGTTTGCAACCTGGTTATGTGTCCTGGCTGGGGAATCGAACCCGTGACCTTTGGGTTCGCAGGCCGGCGCCTTAACCACTGTGCTACCAGCCAGGGCTATTTCTTGCCTTTAATGCAAACCTAGTTAAATGAATGACAGACCCTTAGCTCATTTGTTCTTTACTGTATTTTCCTGAATATTTAGTGATATCACTTCATCTTCTACTTCACTAGTCGTCTCTTCTGTTTGCTTTTCTGCTTTTAAACCTATTCCTTTAATTTCAGTTATTGTATTTCTCAGAGTTAGAAGCTCCAAAGATTTTCTAAGTTTATATTCCACTTTTCTGATACAAGTCTCTGTATTTTTACCTCTTCTCTTGATCATACTTATCACAGCCATTTAGAACTACTTGTTAGAAACTCAAATATCTCCATCATTTCTGGGCCCATTTCCTTTGTATGATTTTTTCCTTTGAATTTCCATTATTTCTATTCATTCTCCTGATAATCCTGGAAACCATTTGTTTAATGTCAGCATTGTATTTGGAAAAATGTGGAAGCTGCAAGCTTCTAACTTCCTTTATACCCTATTTTTAGAATGTAGGTGCAACTTTCCTGATCAAAATGAGGATAGAATATTTTAGTCATTTTGAAGGTTAGTCAGCTTCCTATAGGCTTTTGTTTAGGGCAGTCCTAATTCATGCCTCATTTTCTATCATAAGTATCAGAAACTCTCTTTTAGAATTAAAAGTGCTTGAATTTGGGGTCAGCAAATGTTTTTTCTGAGAATGGCCAAATAGTAAATAGGTTAAGCTTTTTTGGTCATATGGTCTCTGTCATTAACTATTCAATTCCACCATTGAATCACAAAAGCTTCCTTAGAGATAACCTAAATGATTGCATATGTCTATGTTCCAACAAAACTTTAATTACATTCATAGATGTTAGGCTAAACTGAACTTTTGGGTCATAGATTGCCAATATCTGGTTTAGACTACAAATATATGTTCCCTCAATTTCTTAGCCTTTGTCCCATAAATATGCTTCAAGGATAAAATGAGCACAGAATGTTAGGCTTATTTTTCTGCAGTTCCCTTTCCTAAAGATTCCTTCTTCAGTATTAAAGCATTTTTTGTGGCTTTGAAATGAAATTATTGTCACCCTGGTCCCATGAGACTACCTTAAGGTCTGGGCTTGTTTATGCTTGTTCAATAAATTTCCTACTATTATTAATCAAAAAATATATGAAAAGGAAAGTGGCAGAAAGACATCTTACTCAATTCAACACTTTTGTCTTCTTTCTGGGATCTGTTCCCTGTAAAATTCTAGCTTGAAAGAGTTGTTTTTTTGATTTTTAAATAGCTTTTATACTTATTCTTGAAGGGACAAGTTAGTCTCATAAAGCTAATCTATTGTAGTAAAAAGCAAAAATGCACAAATTAAAAGAAAAATCAATTTGTAGGCTTTTGAATAAATCACCAAAATATAGAAATGGAAAACTGGGATGACAATGAAATGATATAAAAGCAAATATTGAATAAGAAAAATAGAATTAAAATCAAGTATATCAAGTATTATATTACATATAGAAAATGAATCAATCTTAATAATGTAAAATAAAAACTGAATAATAGAATAATAATAGATAGATTAATAGAATAAAATGGTCAATTCTCTCTGAATTATATTATAAACTTAATGGAATTTTTAGTGGAATGACAATATAATTTTCTAAAATTTTTATTTATTATTTTTAGAGAAAAGGGAAAGGAGAGAGGCTGAGAGGGAGAGAAACATCAATGTATGGTTGCCTTTCACCTGCCTCCAGCTACAGACCTGGCTGGAGACCTGGCTTGCAACCTGGTTATGTGCCCTGACTGGGAATTGAACCAGCAACCTTTGGGTTCACAGGCCAGCACGTGTCCACTGAGCTACACCAGTCAGGGCTAGAGTTATTTTTTGATTGGCTAAAAACCAATTTTTTCAAAGTTCTTTTTGAAAAATAAATGCATAAGAATATCTAAGACAATTAAAATGAACAATATAAACAATATAAAAATCACTAGATTTTAAAAATATAGTATTGGCATGAGAATAAAAAAATCAAAGAGTGAAACAAAGTGAGTAACAAATAGATTCCAGTGTTTACATAATTAAAATTTTATGCCTTTACTGTACTTTAATTTTGTGGTAATTTAATAACTCATTTATTGAATGTGTTGACCCAAATGACATTCTAAATAGGAGTAAATATTATTATTTCATAATACTCACAAAAATAAATTTTAGATGAAACATAATGTATATGTAATACTGAAGCATTTTGTAATAAGATATAAGAGAGTAAATGAACATTCTATTGGTTAGGAATAATTTTAAACCTGTCAAAACTGGAAGCTAGGCAAAAACAAAGCTAGATGTATTTGACACTACATTAAAAAACTATGTTGCATCATAAAATGCACTATAAACAAAGTAAATACTTGTATAACTAATATTGACTAAGATTAATACTTGCAACTGAGGTAATATCTATAATGTAGTGTGGAAAGAAATTCTGGAAACAGGCAAATATGCATAATAAATGGTTTATTGACATTACATTACAGCATATGATACAATCAATATGTTTTATTAGCAACACCTATGTTAACAGAAAAATGGGAAAGGACTTTAATATATTTAGTAAAAATACAAATTTTACAGTTCATTTAAATCTTTATGGAAAATATATTTAAATAAAAATGTCATATTTAATATTTCTTCTGTGAATACACCCTATGGAAATACAAGCTTCATATATCTACAAGATATATCTACTCATATATCTACAAGAATGTTTTTATAATTGTATTGTAAAAGTGAAATAAGATGGTTTTTCCAACTATTTACTTCAACAACCAGATTCTACCTAGAAATCAAAAGAAATATTTAGGAGGTTGATGAAAGCTTAGGTATTTTATGTTGATAATAAAGAAGAATTTTATTATGAACATGAAAGACATACAAATTCTTATAGAAAATAGGCAAATAAAGATTCTTCAAAAAAAGCAATGTGTCTATAAAATAAACTACTTACAATATCATATTTTTTAAAACTATTTTATTAAATAAAGCACGTTGAAAGTAGACTTTCTCAGTTTTGTTTACTGCTACAACCCTAATCCTGTATCATTGCCTGACACAAAGTAGATACTCAACAATATATATAAATGACTAAATGAATGGGTACTTTACAATCCACAGGTAATAAGTTCTTTTTATAACTTTAGGATATTTTTGACAACTTTACAGGATTTTACTTTGCATCCTTTATATAGTTTTCAAATATTTTTCAGCATGATGGTTTTTTCTGCTTTTATTTCAGAAAATACAGTTAACCTCATTGTGTAAGTTTTATTTTTTAAAAGCTTCTTGTGATTAAAACCACATTAAAAATTGAGAGAGTTTAGCTCCAGCCAGGTGGCTTAGTTGGTTGGAGCATCATCCTGTACACCAAAAAGGTAGCAGGTTACATCCCAGTCAGGGCACACACCTAGCTTGTGCAGACAAGAAGCAACTGATCAATGTTTCTCTTTCATCGATGGTTCCCCCTCTCTTTCCTCCCTCTCTAAAATCAATAATAAGATGTACCCTCAGATGAAGATTTAAACAAATCAAGTTTAGCTTTTGCAGAATATGTGCAAATAACTTTAAGAATATTTTGTGAAGCAAATTATTTTTTTCATTTCAGTCTAACATTTAAATTTAGTCTTTTTAATGGTCTTTTCAATTTGATTTTCACTCAAAAGATTTATAATTTTGTCATAATTTACTGGGCAGAAATTTAAGGAATTTGTCTAAAAATAAGTTAAAAAGTGAACACTTTTGAGGGCTGTGTTTCTTCTTTGGAGTTCAGCCATGATTGGTTAACGCTAAGGAACTGAGACAATATTTCTTCTGCTCACACGCATCATATTTGCCATAAACAGTAGAGATGTGCATTGGCAACAACAGAATTTGGCCTGGCATTTCCAGCCCTGATAATCTCAGCTGCATGGTACAACCCCAAAAGAATGAGCAGTTATTGTTGTCTCTTGCCCAAACCAGAATTTTGGACCATAACCAGGAAGACGTATTTCTCCCATTTATATGCATACTGATAATTAGGCTCAAGGAAATGAAGTGCATAGAATGAAAATTGAGATTTTGCTTTTTAATGTGAACTTGTTTGATACCAGCTTCCAATCTTCTGACAGATGGATTCTTTTTGGCAGGTGATTAGGCAAACTGTTCCTTTCATGGCTGTCTGTATGAAATGTATTCTATAAACACATTGAAGCACTGTTCACCTCTGAGCCCTCGGTGCTTGGGAATGTATTAGCACCGTGATGATTTGGATGACAGGATTCAAAAGTGACTGAGAGGAAAAGCAGGGGAAATACTAGTGTGATTATTTTGCTTCTGTCAAGAGCCCCACTAGATAATAATGTGGTTCCCTTATAATTTTGTGCAGGGTATTTTCATGCCAAAGGAAAAGAAATGATCTCACAGATAATAGAGGAAATTCCAAACAAGCAAATTGTAAATAGTTTTTAATAAGTCTTTTAACAGATACTAGAAAACTAATGCATTTGGAAAGTAATGCTCAGGCAAATTTGAAATGCATGTCAAGTACTCACAAGGGATTGATTACCCTGCCACTCATGATCTAATCATCAGAGTTATAGTTCTTCATGATTTAATAGTGTTGAAATGTACTCTGATATTTTGATAACAAAAAAGAACTCCCTCTTTGCATTTCTGCGACTATGTAAGACCTGACTCAGTAGTATTTTTGCAATCCAAATTTTTAGTGTGGGTTTTCATTCTTTTTTCTTTCATTTTAGATTACATGGACAACAAGTGGAATTGACTTTGGGGGGAAATGGGTGGGCGGGGAAGGGGACAGAGGAGAGGAAGAAGGGGATGGATGTAATATAGCAACAATAAAGTTAAAATTTTTTTAATAAAAAATTAAATACTTTGGGGCAACATTGGTTAATAAAATTATAAAGGTTTCAAGTGTACAGTTGCATTGCATTGTTTGCTTGCCACCCAAAGTTAAATCTTCTTCCATCACCATACATTAGACCCCTTTATCCTTTACTGCCCGTCCCTGTCCTTCCCTCTGATAATCGCCATATGTTGTCTGTGCCTGAGGTTTTGTTGTTTTACTTTTATTTGTTTGTTCATTTGTTGCTTTGATTTTTATATCCCACATATGAATAAAATAGTATGTTTCTTGGCTTTTTCAACCTGACTTACTTCATTCAGCATGATATTCTCAAGATCCATCTATGTCATCACAAATGGCAATATTCCAACTTACGGCTGAGTAGTATTCCATGGACCACATCATCTTTATCCAATTATTTAGTGAGGGACACTTTGGTTGTTTCCGTGTCTCTTCTTGAAAAACTAATACACACACACACACACACACACACACACACGCATCCATATTTCAGGAGAAAAACCAGGTTGCTTCTACTGAGTCACAGTTTGTGTTAATTAAACAGGTCTGGCCTTCATTTGGGCAGTATAAGAGTGCTTATCATAACATTTGGTGGGTCATTGGAGTGCAATTTCATACTCTGATCTGACATCTTACCTAAAATTTTGAAAACCAGTTTTGAGGACAGAGTAAGAAACCTTATATTTTAATATACAATGGTGGCTATTTATCAGACAATTTCTTGTGATTCAGACAGGGATTTTAGTGTTGTTTCTAATTAATTGCTACATTTTTAGGCAAGGCAATTTGAATTGCATTGGTTTGTGATAAACTAAACCAACATTACAGCCATGTGGATTTTTGGCTTGTAGGCATAAAAGATGATTGTGTTTGGTTATTGAAATCTGATACAGTTAGAATCTAGTTTCTTAATTTGGTGGCCCAGAAACAATGAGGAAAACATTTGGGGATACAGAGGATAAGCCTATAAGGCTCTAGTGTTGTACATCTCTATTAACACATAATCAGATCCTCTTTAATCATGAAATTATTAGAACAGAATTATATTCAATAATGTGTATTAAGAACATTTCATTGATGTCCTGCTTTAGGTGAAAGAGATATAGCAAAGAGCAAGTCAAAAAGATTTTAAATTTTTTGTAACGTGTAGTTTAATTTGGGTGCAAGTGGATATATACACAGTTAAACAAAGAGTTAAGCAGTAAGAGGATAGTATGATAGGTGTGAGAATATAAAAATACCTAAGATTGGGAATGCATTTCCAATGATGTTGCATTTAAGTAAGCACCAAATGCTAAACATGTTTACCCTTCAAAGATAGTGTGAAGAGTATTCCCCATGGAGGGAGCAGAAACACTCTACATGAGAACACTCTGGGATTCCAAATGTCAATTCCTATGTAACAACAACAAAAGCCAAAACTTAACAATTTGAAATATTAATTTTATTTTGCTCATGACTTTCTGAATGAAGAGTACAGGATGCACATCTCTGCTCTATATGCTATCAGCTGTGACCTATTGTGTCAATAGGGCTAGAAGATCTATTCACATGTCTGATAAATTTGTACAGTTGGGGCTATTGGCTTGGGAACTCAATTCTTCCTTATGTGCACCTTTCCAGGGGTTTGCCTCAGCTTCCTCACAGCATGGTGACTGGCATCTAACTGAGTTTCCTAAAAGATCGGAAGTGGAAATTCCCAGTTCCTTAACAGGTCTCTTAACCATACTCAAAAACAGTCACAGAGTATGTTTTAACCATACTCAAAAACAGTCACAGAGCCCACACTCAAGGAAAGTGGGCCAAAAATGATTTATGTTACTCCCGCATGTAAGATACACTCACTGCCCCCTCCCCAAACCACTGAAGTTTCATCCCATGTAGCATCAGATTCAGGCTCAGGATCCAGGATTTCATCATCTAAGTCAGGATTAGGCACTGTGGAGGCTTCTCACATAAAATAGCAAGTTAGTGTTGACTGTTGACTGGGAGCCCAGCCAGCCTAGCCCTCTCTAGCAGGCAGCTCTGGCTTCCTCATGTCATGGTGGCTGACTTCCAGGAGTGAGAGTTCCAAGAAACATGAAGTGTAAGCTGCCCACTTTTTAAAGACCTGGAGCTAGAAAGAGGCACAGCACAACTTCTCATATATTCTATTAATCAGAACAGTCACTGAGCCCAGCTACTTGATGGGAAGCACATCAAGGAATTTGTGGCTTTCTTTAATTTACACATCTGGTGTTCACAAAGGGTAAATGATGAATACATAGGCAATATCTCCTGTTGTTCTTTGTGTGTCTAATTTAACATTAAAGCCTTCTAAGAACTCAGAAAATGTAGGCAGGAGCAGGAGGGGAAACACAGGTCATAAGAACTCAGTACTGAACTGAGAGCTGAAATTAGTCAGCTTAAATAATCATTGGATGAGTGGTGAGGAGTAGGTCACAAATTGAGCTAAATTATAGGTTGGGAATTATTTGCACCTGGGACACAACGGGAAGTGAGAACAAGGGGAAGAAGGAAGGAAGGGGATTCTTGTTCATTGTCAAGAGCAGGTCTGTGGCTTTCCAACATTGACTCCTGCCTCCACTGTGAATGTTGGTGAGGTCTATTTTAAAAGTAGGTATTATTGATTTTAGAGAGAGAGTAAAGAGAGAGTACCATCGATGAGAGAGGGAAACAATAAAACGTTTAAGTGCTTAAAAAAATAAAAGTAAGCACCATGCTATGAATGACCCAAGACTAGAGCCTGAGAGTGCCATCTAGGAATTGAAAGAAACTCATGGCTAAAAGCCTACAAGAAAACATGAACTTAAACTAGAACTGAATTCAGTTACCCACCAGTGAGCTGGAAGAGACCCCAAGCCCTAGGTAACACCCTGATTTTTAGTTTGGTGAGAACATGGACAGAGGACTCAGATAACCTGTGCCTGGATTCCCATGGAAACAAAGAGAAAATAAATAAATAAATAAATAAATGCATTCAGAAAAGAAAAAAAAAATATTTCCTTCCTCTAACCATTAAAGTAGATAATTATATATTGCTTATTATAAAAATTCCTTCAAATATCAGGCCCTGGCTGGTAGCACAATGGATAAGGTGCTGGCCTGTGAACCCAAAAGTCCCTGGTTCAATTCCCAGCCAGGGCAGATAATCAGGTTGCAAGCCAGGTCTCCAGCCAGGTCCCTGGCTGGAGGCAGGTGAAAGGCAACCATACATACATTGATATCTCTCTCCCTCTCTCCCTTCCCCTCTCTCTGAAAATAATAAATAAAATCTTTATTTAAAAAATTCCTTCAAATATCATGTGAAAAATGTAGATTCCCCAATTACAAAATATTTACCTTTACTGTTGTTTATCCACTAGGAACCAATTTGATTTTTTGGTAGATACTGTTTAATCTTTGCTTGTGGGGTCTCCAGATGATTGCTTTTTTGCACACAGAACTATACAACTAAAGGGAAGAAACATAAAGACCAATCACAGTAAATGGAACAATTCATTTTTGAAAATGGGTAGGGGCATGATTATTATAACTTATCTCCCCTGCACACAGCCAAGGGTTTACTTGGCTCTAACTTCTACTTGTCCTTCAAGACAACTGCTTTTCTCTCCTTTTAAATACTTTTCTTGATGTCTGCCATTTCTTCTAATCCGAATTAGAGGGATTCATGTTACATCAGCCACCCTGTGTATAATATTATTATTTGCATATTGTTTTTTTTTTAAAGATTTTATTTATTATTTCCAGAGAGAGAGGAAAGGAGAGAGGCAAAGAGGGAGAGAAACATCAATGTATGGTTGCCTTTCACCTGCCTCCAGCCATGGACATGACAGGAGACCTGGCTTGCAACCTGGTTAAGTGCCCTGGCTGGGGAATCGAACCAGCGACCTTTGGGTTTGCAGGCCGGCACTTTATCCACTGTGCTACCAGCCAGGGCCTTCATATTGTTTTTAAGAACTTTACATGTGTTTTCTCCCAGTATTCTGAAATATTAGGACTTTGTACAGTAACTATTTCTTACTGTAATAGATCTGCTCTGTCCCATATATTAGCCGTTAGACACAACTGGATATTATTTAGATTTAAATGTAAAGTTTTAAACTTACATAAAATTCTGCCACATTTCTGGTGCACAATGGCCTTGTGGCCAGTGGCTACCACACTGGAAGGCATAGGTACCGAACATACTCATTTCACAATTCTACTCTATAGTGTTGCTCAAGGTTTTTAAGTAATTTTTTGGAATGCAGGAAAAGTCCCTTGCTCAACATTAATATAGTCACTTGACTTCATGTAAGAAATTGTGAAAAGATGCTTAAAAATGTATGCATGTGTATTAAGCTTCATTTTTCTTGGCTTGGCACTAGTAGTTGCTAATGAAATGTAAGTTACAACTTGGTCATGCTGAATAGAAGCATTTTAATTAACAAGAAATGGTTAATGACCACATAAATTATACTTGTTCCAAAATTTATTTGCATTGTCTGACTTGGTTAGTCACTGTGATAAAATCTTGACCTCTTTGATAGTCCATATGGAGAACCCATACTATAAAAAATGGAGAGGATAAGAGGGTGGATCAGTAAAATCATCATGCTAAACCTAAATTTAAGTTACACTGAACAGGACCTTGATATTTATTTAAATCTGTCATAAGAACTAGCTTAAGGTATAGAACACTTTAAAGAAGTAATCAGAGAGACAATAGTATAATAAAAACTGCGCTCAGAGTTATAAAAGTGCTTTTCAGATGAGATCTAAGTCATTAAACAAACAATGAGAATCAGCAACTTAGGTAAAAGAATTTTCTAATGGTCTCATTTTTTGCTCTTTGGAAAATTGCAGAAATTATAAGTTGTTCTCTTCATTGACCCATATAAATAAGACAGTAATGATAAAAGAGTTGAAAGAGTGTGCACATTAGCCTTCAGTGGGACCTATTCTTCACTTCAGTGACTGTTCAGATTTATGCATTTTTGCTTATTCAGCTGACAAAGCATCTCACAACTTCAATTCTAAGTGAAGAGGGGAGAGAAATCTCCTATGCATGGGAAACTATGAGAGAAAGAAAATTAAATATTGACTGAAGAGGAACACTTCTAATTGGATGGGAAAAGTTAATTCATTGTGGAATAAAAAATGAGACCATATCTCAAAATGTTCTCAGATACATGATCATTTACTGGTCATATTTTTCATTATGGATTGCCATGTATGGCATGGTAAGTTTTTCATTTTCCCTATATTGCATGCTTTCTTATCTCTGATATTCTTTTATAAACAGAATGAAGAGAGCATATTCCTGGTTAAATACACAGAAATTAACTACCTCCAAAGTAATAATTATGTAAGTAATTTGCTTTTGCTTACACTTGACTGAATTTGTATATCCAAATCTTTATTTTACTTTATATATTCTTAATTCTTATTGTCTTTTAATTTCACATTTCATTGCCTGCCTCTTTACTCACTGTTCTTTCATACCTACCCTTATAAACTTTAGGTGCCCCCTTCTGAGCTACAAAGTGGTCATTAGCTATTTTGAAGTTTTTATTCCTTGCTAGATTGATCTGATATAAGTATTTGGGTGCTAAAATAATAATCTCAATGACTCCCAGGGTTTAAAAAATCCATTCATTATAGCTTATCCTAACATAGAACTCAAATTCTAGCCTTTGGGGAAAACAATATTCACAATGGGAATAAAAACATGATATTTTATAAATTCTTTGCAGCAAGATTCTTATATGTTACGACTTTATTCTAAATGTTAAAATTTTTAATCTAAGTATTATTACAAATTTTGATTTGGTGATACTTTTCATCCATTTGCATGATTACTTGTATAATACACTCTATTATTTGGTCCAGAATTGTGAAATTCAACCTGATTTTGTTCTTTCTACTTACTTCTATAGACTGAATCAAATTCTGTATTTATCATAAATGTCATAAAATTTTAATTGGTTTTAGCCATCCATCCTGATTTTGAACATAGATGGAATGACTATCATAAAACCTTCTTGGCTGTAACAGATGTCCTCTGCATGATGGCCTCACAGAAAATTTTCAAGGTCACTTACTATTATAGCAAATTTGGAAGCACAGATAATTGGACATGTGGATAGTGAACTGTTACCTTTTAGAAATGTAGTAGGCCTTTTTACTGGAGAGGGGTCCTAGGTAGTTGTCATTATTTGACGAGAGCAGAGTAGCTCTTTGAATCTATTTTCAAACTGCAGTTTCAATGGTCTTTCTGAAGTACAAATAAAATGTGAGCATAATACTGCTTCACTTAAAAACTTCTATGGGTCTATAGCACCCCTAGAGTAAAGTCCAAATTCCACAGCATGGTATACTTGGAATACAGCAAGCTTAAAATGCATTCCCTATGTTCCCAAACATATCTCCCACCATTCCTTGACATATATACTGCTTCTGTTCTATTATTTGATTTTTAAATATCTGCTCAGCCTCTTTTCTCCCTCTGAGAACTCTCTGACTGCTCTCTCCTCTACATCCAACTAAATAACTAGAATTGTCCCCTCATGAACTAGGAATAGGTACACAAAAAAGAAAAGGGTAATTCTTAACCAAACTATCAAATAAAAATGTATAATTATTGCATTTAGGTAATCTATGATTCCTGTTGAATAATTTAATCATGGATTATCTAAGAGGCACTGTCCCTATTAGCTACTCAGATACCCAACACTTTCTGTCATGGAAGCTGTGATAATATTATATTTGCAGTAGGAATACAGATGTACTGTCCACACAACCTCCAAAGGGCTTGCTGTCAGGGAGTGTGCCCAGCGCACAGCCTCTATTTGCGAGCTTCAGCAAGGTATGGTTTAGCTACATAAAATCCCCTTGCCTGAGGTCATTCATTTTCCAGAGTCAGATTGTCTGGTAACTTGATTGAGGAATGGCTATATAGGCCCAGCCATTTATTCAGATAACTTTGCACCAAGGAAAGGGGGTTAATCAACTTAGAAAACTGAGGACAAGAAGATCTGGAGGAGGAGCATATGGGTGGGCACAATATGAGATCTTTTTATGACATCTTCATGACCACCGGGATGACTGTACCACAGAAGAGGCTCTAAACATCCAAGTGGACAAAGTGGACCAGTTGGAAGATCTTGGTGCATGTCTATCATCAGATCTCCCAGTGCAAGCACATGCATAAAGTGTTAATGGCAGCAATTATAGTTATAATTATAAAACAACTAGCACTGACTAAGTTTGGTCTAGCAGAAGTCAGCATCAGGTACCAGGGCAGAGTCCTTGATAGGGGCCATTTCATGAGAAGACAAAGTGGATGCATGGTGTCAAGCTAACTATGCTGCCTACCTTAATATCCTGAAAGAACCAGTGTTCATCAAAAGAATAGACACATATTCTGAGTATGGGTTTGCCTTTCTTGTCCACAAGTTCTTAGCACTACTATTTGAAGTATTATAGAGTGTTTAGTGATGGGCAATGGGTGCCATATAATTTCATGTCAGATCAGGTAACCCACTTTATGCAGAGCAGGAGAGAAATGGGCCTTTCATTTCCATACCACCCGAGCTGACTGCATGATAGATGCCATATTTTAGTATGTAGTGTATGCATTGAATTAAAGACTTCTATTTGGGTCTGTACTTGCATTAGGAAGAATACAAAGCTTTAGGAATCAGGGATGAAAATAAGAATGCCCCTTTTATCTTCACTCTTGGTAATTCGTTGAATGTTTTTCTGGTGGGTTATGGTAGATATAAAGATATGCAACCCACATCCTCCTGAAAATTAAAAATTTACCCTCCAGAAACCAGGAGTCCTTCAGAAATAGTATCTGTCAGATCCTTAAGGGCCGCCTGGGTACAGAGAGCACCATTGTCCAATGTTACATGCTTTCTTGTGCAGCCTGCCTCTGAGGACAGCCTGAGGATGGAGTAGAAAGGCCTGGCTGTACCACTTCCAGGCAGGACACTTTGATGGCGAGTACTTGCTTCCAAAGCCCTCCCTTGAGTTGATTAAGGCTTCGATGGCCCTGTATTGCAGTTTGACTCCTTCCATTGGCAAATGCTGTTACACTCTCCCCTTCACGTCCCTAATAAACAACTTGCACCCAAAATTCTGTCTTAACATCTGCACCCGGAGAACCCAGCTTGTGACGATATCATAGCAGCTTTTTACCTTTTGTAAAGGATGTGTGGTTGTGAAGGTGGAGTTGTGTCTTCTTTACCATCTTATCTATAGGAACTGTCTCAATGTTTGGCACATCATGTGTTGTCAATAAACATGGAAAAAATGAACAAATTTAAAATATGTATAAAAGTTAAATATGTGTGATGTAGAGTAATACTTAAATTTCTTAAAAAATTACATTATATTGACCAAATAGAAAATAACTTTTAAAATGATAGTACTTATTAGATAACTTTATATGTAGATGTGGGTTAATCCATAATTTTCTTGAATCTATAATGTAATTTAATAAATAATAGATCTCTCTAAAATTTCATGATGCTTCAGTGATAATTCTGCTATTTTTCTTGTCATTTTATGTCTAAGTAATTAGCAGGGATTGTATAAAATCAGTCTACAAATTCAAAAGAATGTGATAAGGTCACTTTAAGCTTCTGCTTTAAATTTTTGTTAAGTTTTCTGGTTTTCAAATATTTCAGCTTTGGGTGCCTTATAAAGCAAAAAAACCAACCAACCAAACAAACAAACAAAAAACCCCAGCATTTTCTATCACTGTCAACAAACCTGATTTTTTTTTACAATAGATTTGAATTTCTTATTATTAATGTAGGTTTGCATGCAACATTTTTTTATTATAGGAAAAAAAGATATAGTGATACCTTGATAATTTATGACAATTTTCTGGTAAGAACAGTGGTTCATATATTTGCCCGACACAATCTCTTGTAAAAAATTATGAATGGATGCAAGAGATACCCATTACTGAAATTTAAAAAAGAAAAAACGAGGGTCTCATTTGATTTCATAAGTGGAAAAATTTCTCACATATTAGTTTTATATAATTTTGTATTAAAGTTTCCTGTTTTGAAAGAATCAGTCATTATATTAAAATTTACATTTAATTATTTAATTAAAATAAATGTGCTTGCATAAGATATTTTAAACTGCACTATCAATATCAAAAGACTAATATGAAAAAAGTATATAAAAAAGCAACATAACTAAAAGATATCTGAGATTACAGGAAAAGAATATTATCTTAATTCATTATGGTTTTTATGAACTAAAATTAAGTGCTCCTTAAAAAACATATATTCACATTATGGGGATATTTTGAAAGTAGAAAATACAATTTTTACCCATAAGAACATTATCGTTTAGCATGGTGGCTTCACAAGATACTGCAAAGAGCACATTTTTATGGTCAAAAA
Organism: Noctilio leporinus; assembly: GCA_004026585.1. NCBI lineage: Eukaryota > Metazoa > Chordata > Mammalia > Chiroptera > Noctilionidae > Noctilio > Noctilio leporinus. The sequence continues at coordinate 21,890 of PVIW01005819.1, read as the reverse complement.
TACTGGGAATGGAATCTTGGCTCAGATAATTCCTAACTATAAAATTTTGGGCAAGTTGCATTTTTCTGAGGTTCAGATTTTTTTGGGTTATTTTTTGTTTTGTTTTTACCTGAAAAACATCAGGATTAGATTACCTAATCTAATACTGTTGTATTTTTCCACAGTGTCTTTTTTAGGCTTCCTTGCTTTGCCCTTTAATCTAAACAAGACAGTTCATTCCTTGAATGTCTATTTTTGGTCCATTAATCTCTGTCTCATATTTGTCTTGGCTGATTCCATTCATTCAGACATTTTTATTACTATGTATTTACTGATAAATCCCAAGGTGAAGTTCACCAGGCTGGATGTCTCCCTGGATGTACTTGATTGATCCCATAGGCACCTGACACTGAATTGGGATAAATCAGTTCATTATGCTATGCTATGCTTCACTCCCAGCCATTGTCTCCATCCTATCAACACTTTCACCACCACTTTACCAGGAAACTCTCTAAATCAGATATTATCCCTGACAGCTCCAGTACCTCCAGCTGCTTCTTTACCCTCTTTATCCACTTTGCTTTTGTGGAATGTGCAAATGCCACCCATCAGCATAGTCACCATGTAAACTAGAAATCAGACTATCATACTCCAGGTTACAATTTTAAAATGTTCTGCTTCACAGAACACAGTTATCATCACTTAGTTTGGCATATAAGGCCTTCTATGAGCTAATCCCTACTTCCATCATCAGTCCTAGTCATTCTTCCTTTCTTTTGCAGTTTGATAACATAAAGTTTATAGAATTACTTTACTCCTGATTATAGGCCTTACTGTTTCATATCTGTAACCTGTACCTGTGCTACTACTTCTAATTCAAATATCCCCCCCCCCACCCCCCCAGGATTCTTTGATTATACCTTTGGGATTCAGTTAAAGCATCTCATTCAACTCCAAATCTCGGAGTTGAGCACACTTTTCTCCTTTTAGCATGCACATACTATATTTTAAGGAAATTATTTGCTTATGCATTTACTCTCACCCAACTTTTCCATTAAGTTCTCTCAAAAGTGACCCCAACAAATACATCAACTAAATAAGAACAGTTTACTAGACAAAACTAGATTATAGATACACCCCCTAGCCTTCAACTTCCAACCAGAATGTCCCATGTACTTTTTTTTTTTTTTTTTTTTTCAATGTATGGTTGTGTTTCACCTGCCTACAGCCACAGACCTGACTGGAGACCTGGTTTGCAACCTGGTTATGTGCCCTGGCTGGGGAATCGAACCTGCGACCTTTGGGTTCGCAGGCCGGTGCCCTAACCACTGTGCTACCAGCCAGGGCTTACCCATGCACTTTTTTTTAAAAAGATTTTGTTTATTATTTCCAGAGAGAGAGGGAAAGAAACTTCAATGTATGGTTGCTTTTCCCCTGCCTCCAGCTAAGGACCTGGCTGGAGACCTGGCTTGCAACCTGGTTATGTGCCCTGGCTGGGAACCTTTGGGTTCACAGGCCAATGCCAATCCACTGAGCCACGCCAGCCAGGGATATACATTCATAATGTTTTAATCAATATTTGCTTTGGTTCACTATGGCAGTGTATAATATAAGCAAGAGAACAAAATCTCTATTCTTTTAGTTGCTTTTTAATATCCCATCAAAGTTTTCAAAACCTCAGTACTTTTCAATGAGTTATTCACTCTTCTAAGTAGAAGTGTTTTTTACAAAACCTTCTGCAATGTTTGTCATAACCCTAAATGGACTCACAACTTACACTGCGCACATCTTCACCTATTGTTAGGGAAGCACCTATTGTTGCAGAAGCACAGGACTCAATCAAGCATGTGGTTTATGCACCTCAAGATTCCAATTATAAGAGGATGTCAAATAGAATCTCTAAATTAATTAATTAGAAAAAGGAATCAGTAATTTTAAGAGCAGGACATAAGAAAGGAGGAAGTAATTTTATGGTCTTGTAGCACTTGATTGTAAACAACAATTTATTAGCTGCAATGAGACAGCACACCTTGTTTATCTCATTACTAATAAGAACATTAATATGTCAGAATTGTTGTCAAAGAATGCAGTCCTAGTGATACTGAAATAAATTATATTTATTGACATTAGTAACTATTTAAGGCACAATTATTTGATTTCAACAAAGAAATCATTAGCTGGTCACAAAAATCAATATCAAAGTGCTTATGTAGATAGTTTTGAACACTTCCTACTGAAGACATTAGTTTCTAGTTAAAGTTTTAGTTATAATATTCATCAATATACATTTTAAAATCTAAGTATATATTAAAAGTAGAAATGAGACTACTTGTTTAAAAAGCAAGACATTATACTACATACACTGGCAAGATTGTAAACATCTCATTTCTGTATAACATGATTTAAAATGTCAGGCTTTCAATGTACAAATGAGCTTTCCATCATCCAAAATAAACTATATTATTTAGAAACTTTGTGATGGCAGATGAACCAAAATCACATTTCATAAAGAAATGGATTATACTAAGTGTTCCTCTGTTGAGAACTCAAAAATAAATTTAAAGATGTATATGCGGGCTGCTGCTTCTTGTTTAGTACTACAAAAGGAGCTTCATATTTTCAAACTCTGCTTTCAAGGCTTATTATGGTTTCCATCAAAATTGCTTGGTTAGTTAAATAAACTTGATAGGAATCTATATAAATAGTTTTGATAAAATAGAAGAGACCAGGAGAGGAGTAGGCAAAGACGTGGAGCAGTTTAGTCAAGGAACTAGCATGGAAAAACAATGGACATAGACAACAAGTGGAATTGACTTTGGTGGGGAGTGGGTGGGTGGGGAAGAAGAGAGAGGGGAGGGGAAATGAGATGGATGTAATACAACAACAATAAAATTAAATTTAAAAAGGTAGAAGAAAACAGTTACTGAGTAGTATATACAGGGTGATTCTATGTGAGGGAGTTGGTAAATATATTTGAGTGTGTGTATGTGTACAATTTTAATTAAAACACCCTTTCATGTTTTATGTTATACATGTTCATAGTGTTTGACAATTTTTAAGAGGATTAACCTAAATTACTTCTGAAATTTTTTAAAAACCCACTTTTTTTAAAAAAAAAGGAAGTTCTGAACATATGTAAATACTAAAATTTACTATCAGTGAGCTTTCTTTATACCTTCTCTAAAACTTATAAACTTTCTTTACATATGCCTCCTGCCTTGCACTTTGCCTTTTTATCATGTTATTTTCTAGTTTCTCATTAAGAATATCCCTCCAGGAAAGTAAAGATTTCCATCTGCTTGTTTACTACTGAATTTCTAACACCAAAACACTGATGTATAATAGGTGGTTGCTTAATGAATTAATATGTTTATCTTTGTCCATTAATTTTTTCAAAACTGGATATATGCATACTACATACTATAATATAAATATGTATATATTATATAAAAAGAGTCATGATCTCCTACTTTTGTGTAGTCCCCTAAATGCCTTTTAAAGAAGGAGAAAAAAGAGGTACAAAAACCAAAACCTTCCAAACATCATGAAGAATACTATCTGTTTATGTAAATAACTACAATTTTTAGGACACATGACAAAGTTGAAAGGAGGCTCCATGAGAACATTGGAAAGGTAATCTTTGAAGTAACACAAGAACAAATAAAGCATTTGAAATATTTTTGATTGCAGACATAATTGCTGCTGCCAAGTTTGCCTATATCTGAGTTTTCAAAATTAATTTCATTTGTTACAGTCTTGGAAAATAAATCAAGTTTGCATGATGCACAGTTTGCATCCTGCTAAGGACAAATGTGAATTCAGTGTAAAGCATGCCCTTTGTCAGAATCTTGAGCCTTTTGAAATTAGCCTAAAAAGCTAACTGATTAACAAATACTCTTTATGCACTGACAGAATTAAAAGGTCATGATGAGTTTGTTGAGGTGAGACTCATGTGCTGGCCTTTATATAGGTATCTGAAGAACATGCTATCTGGTTATCCCTTTTTGCTAGAGCCCATAATTTCAATAGTTTAATACAAAGTTATTAAGAACCAGCTATATACAAGACATTGTGGTAAATGATGGAACAGTAAGATGAGCACCATGTGACCTCTTCCCGGTAACACCACTGTCACCACCATCCACAAGAGTTGCCTTTATTAAGCACCTCCTATGCACTAGACTCTATAGGTGGCGTCTTATTTTTACATAGGAACTTCTTGAAATATCCCCCTTTACCAATTTATTATAATCATTGTTTTATAGAAGAAGAAATTGCAATTCAGTGGCATTAAGTAAATTATGTATGTTTCTTTCTCCACTACAATTTTTTGGGTCAGGAATAGACACTAAAATCCATCTATTAATATTCTCTTAGGAATCTGAAACTGCAGTTGAGAGATTCACCATCATTTTCTCAGTGTGTCAACTCCACTGAAATAAAGTGAGTATCTATTCGATGACACTTTGTCTGCAAGGAGAAGCAGAAAGAATAAGCCTATAAGGAGAAGAATGAAGCAAGTGTGTAAAGCAAAGGAGAGGTGAGCTACCATTTGAGAGTATTTTTAATTTCCTTTAGTCAAAGTAAAGCACATTTGTTACTTGGGTGCTTTTTTGGAAAAAATTCAAGAAAACTACTAGTAGTGGTGGTGGTGATGTTTTTTGAACCATTGGGTAGTTCAAAAATCCTCTGCAACCATGTGGTAGAGATTTCCTAATATACAAACCAAGTTTACAGTCTAGTGTACTGTTGCTTCTAATTACTGATCATTTTAATAAGAACTTAATTCATTTAGCATGGTCAATATTTTTTCTCCACATTGGTACATGTTCATCATGATTGCTAGTTTTCTTTATTTAATTTACCAGAAAAAGACGTTCATGGTCACTGAGCAGATCATTGTATATACAATTTGAATCCTTCTAGCATATAATTTTAATATTATGTCACCTTTGATTCAACTCTGTCATATGTGTTATTTACCCATTCTCTTAAGAAATAGGAAAACTTTTATGATGATGAACCTAATTAGAAATTAGGAGCTAAAACACATTTATAAAGATATATTTGGAAAGGAGTATGTAACCAAATATTTCTCTTGATTGGCGAACTTAAAGTAACAAAAAAGCTTTTAAATTACTTTTCTATTGCAGATATATTCTTATAATACATATGGGAGGGAGTGATGCAGTTTTAACACTATACTACCTATTGTTTACTTTTACTACTACTACTACTACTACTACTAACAAAACTATAACTACCACCCTGTCCACCACCATCACTACCACCACCACCAAAACCACTACTACTGCAATGGCTAACACTTATATGATATTTACCAGCATAGAAATCAACTGAGAGCTCTGTGTACAAAATCAGACTATGTTACTTCACGTAGTTCTTATTTAGTGTTAATATGTTATCTTTGATTTGGGCAAGTTATTGAAAGTATTTGAGAGAAATCTTTATCAGTATAATTTTAGAAGTTGTATAACAATTAAATGAGATGAAGCACATGAAAGTGCTGTCTGAAATGTGCAATATTATACACATTCAGTGATGTATACTATGCTCTAAGTAAATGCTTGCAATTTGGGTTATTAACTTTAATTAACAGTAAATAAAATTGTACTCATGATAATTGAGAAGTCATACACTAATCAGCTAAATTGTCCTCCAATAATGAATTATGAAGAGAATTGTCACCGTTTATATCTTTCAGTGTATTTATTTTTAAATCACTAAAATAACCAATCACTCTTGCTATATATTGAACAACTGTTATTTTGATATACTGTATTTTATATATGTTATAGCCTATTTAAATCTCCATGTCTACCAATGTACTTAAAGTTGACATTTGGTGTAATGAATCCCTGAGTTTCTACAATATGTTTAACATATACCCACATAAAATGAGCAACTCTGTTTCATAATTAATGATGCAATATAATCCTCTTAAATAAGGATTTTATCAGGCCATATAACTAATGACAGAGTCATCTAAATGACCAGTTGGCATCATTAAATTTACCAACTTTTGTGCTACCATCAATTCCAATTAAATTCTACGTCTTACCAATGTATATACACATTTCTTAGTTGAGATGTACTATCATGAGTAAATTTAATGGTGCCAAGTTGGTCTTTTAAATGATTTAATGGTTTCAGGAGAAATCATATGGCTGTGAAGGCATTCCTTTTCCTAACCATGACATTTGTTGTAGAAGGGACTATCAATGTGATAAAGATTGCTAGACAAACTGATATTAGCCTCACATAAAGCAAGATTATTACATTTAAAATAATCTCGGGTATGTTCTAGAAGGGTGTCTGAGTACAACAGTGTAATTGAAGTTCTGAAACCCCAAAAGGAGATAATGAATAGTTAATACCAGTATTTGCAAAAAGTAAAATTATCTGGAGTTTGACTGGTACCTGATCATAGAGAACTTATTTCTCCCCATGAGATAGCAAAACAATTTGGGCAGCCATCTGGCCTTTACTTACTTGCTTGTTTGCTTCTTTGCTTCCTTGGCAAAATACTGTCAAACTCACTCATAGTAGAGATTTGTTGAATAAATGAGTGAACAACAGAAGTAGCTCAATGACAGTATCATTGCCTGTATTTGAGCATCTAAGCAGAGATCTGTCAAAAATAATAGAATCTAAATTTTATTAAGCTAATTATGTTCTAAGGACTTGAAGAAGAATATTTCCCATGTTGGTTGATATTCACAATAACCAACAATGGAATCAGCCAGGGTTTTAGACAGAAATCGGAAACCATTCTAGATATCTGAAGTAAAAAAGTTAAAAGTAAGGAATTAGATTTTTGAAAAACTTGTCAGCGTTGAAGAGGGGCTCTAGGATGGCCTCCAGGAATGATGCCCAGCCTGTGGGAAAACCAGACCACTAACCAGGGAGAACTCAGCCTCCACTGCTTCAGCAGCCTCAGGGCTGGAGGCTTAACACAGACATCTCCACATCTTTACCTGGAAGGTAGTCTATGCTGCATTCATGCTTTCTAAATCTCGGAGAAATATATTTACTTTATTATAATTTTTCCATGCAGGACTTTAGCTGCAGGAAAGACATGTTGTTGTTGTTGTTGTTGTTGTTTCTTTTTGGAGAAATAGGTGGGAAAAGATTCTTAGTGGCACCAAATATATTTATTATATATAGTTTTGAGTAACTTGCTCATAATCATAGAGCTGGTGTGCAGTGATTCAAATCCAGGAATTTTGCCCTGGCTGGTAGCACAATGGATAAGGTGCCGGCCTGCGAACCCAAAGGTCACAGGTTCGATTCCCCAGCCAGGGCACATAACTAGGTTGCAAAACAGGTCTCCAGGAGTTCTGTGGCTGGAGGTGAAAAGCAACCATACATTGATGTCTCTCTCCCTCTCTGCCTCTCTCTCTTTCTAAAAATAATTAAAAATAAAATCTTAAAACAAAACAAAACAAAACAAATCCAGGAATCTCAGTTAACATTTGCCAAGATAAACTGTGTAAACAACAACATGAACATTTCAAAACTTCAAAGCCTTTTATTGACAGTATAATGTCCTTCCTTATTTTTCCAAAAGTAACATATTATTTTCTTTATATTTCATTGACCAAAGCAAATCCCAAAGCCACATTTCAGTTCACTAACACGGGAATAAGGCATCCAATTCTCTCTCAGCGAGGGGGACCAAATATTTGAGAACAAGATAGTCTATCATAGCACAACTATCTGACTGTAAACCCTTTGCTCTTATCTCCTAAAGATCTATTCCTGTTCCCTAAAAGCAATATGAAGAAGCTCCAGATAAGTGGGAGTCCTGGCTTATTAGAGAGAGAGCCAGGTAGCTATTGGCTGTTCCATTTTGGGCTCAAACTTGTGCAGTGAGGTGCCGCCAGCAGCCCCATTTCTTCCTCCTGGAGCCAGCTCTTTATGCGCAAACTCTCTTGGGACTTGGGACAGTCGCTGTTGGTGAAAGTAATATTGACTCTATCAGGAGAAATCATTGTGGGTGTGAGTGCTGTGAAAGAGTGTAGCTTACCTAACGTATAACATCACAACATGGAAAGCTGATGAAAAAACATGTATACACTTGCAGATCAAACACTAGAGAATATGCGTGAGGTCTATTGTGACAAAGAGACACCAGAAAGGATTTCACATTAAGCCTAGTGCCGCCATCATGGAATCATAAGTAGGGCAGTGAGGGAAAAAGGAGAGTGTGAAATTAGATAGAACCAGTAGACTTTGACCTCAACAGTAATTAATTTTTTTTCTGAGCAGCACAAATAAGTAAGAAAAGATTTGGAAAGGGAGAACCAAAGTCAACATTTTAACTGAAAATTGAGACATTGGCTCTCTTTTCAAAAACATTTTTAAGATAATTGCCAATAAAATGAAATAACTTGTTTGGTGTATTTTTTTTTTTAAGCTGAAGGGAAAAAGTAAAGTTTTTGGGAAATGGAATTTAGAAAATAATTATAAAGCCAAGACATCAAGAAGGCATGAAAGCAGTTACATCTTAGGAATACCTGGAAGCTAGGAATCAGAGGCCACCAGGATTTATTTGTTTTTATTTTTATTGATTTATTGTTGCTGTATTATGTTTGTCCCCTTTTTTTCCCCTATTGCTCTCCCCTGCCCCACCCATCTCCCTTTCTGCCACAGTCAATCCCCACCCAGTTGTCCATGTCCATGGGTCATTTATACTAGTTCCTTGACTAGCCCCTTCCCCTTCTTTCCCTCTTTCTTCCCTCCCCCCTCCTCTCTGATCACTGTCAGTCTTTTTACTTGTTTCCATGCCTCTAGTTCTATTTTGCTTATTTAGTAGTTTTGTTCATTAGTGTCCTGTATTAGGTGAGATCACATGGTATTTGTCTTTCACCATCTGGCTTATTTCACTAACCATAATACTCTTCAGGTACATCCATTCTATTGCAAAAGGTAGGAGTTCTTTCTTTCTGCTGCATAATAATCCATTGTGTAAATGTACCACAGTTTTTTGATCCATTCATCCACTGATGTGCACTTAGGCTGTTTCCAGCCCTTATTTATTGTAAATAGTGCTGCTATGAACATAAGGGTGCATAGGTTCTTCTGAATTGGTATTTCAGGATGCTTGGTGTATAATCTTAGCAGTGGCCACCAGGATTTAGCTGTTTCTTGCTTGCTGCTCTCTGTTCTGCAGATTGACTATATTAACTTGGAAAGGAATATGGCCAATAGTTACATTTTCACCCAGTTCCTGCCACTAGAAAAATAATTTCTTTCACTGCGTTTTGATGATAGATCTCAAAATCTGGGAGAAGGAAGTCATCCCAAGTTGAGTCAGCACTACCAACCATGACCATGATCACAACCACATATGTCATGATGGGAGTGACAACTATCTATGTAAATAGTATTTGTGATGATAGGTCCTTTAACTGTGAAGAAAAGAGAGGATCCTGGTCAGAAGAACATATAATATTTCACTTAACTAGGATAACTGTATTTCATCCTTCTTATATTTGCTGACAGATTATCTCTCTCCATAATCAAGACTAAAATACACATCTCTCTTATTGTTTCTGTACTTATCTTGGTCATGGAAAACATAAAAATATACTCTAATTGCTTATTTCTTTACTTTATTACTTTATATACCTCACAAAGTAATGTTTCTTGAAGGCAGAGGTTTACTTGATAACATAATTGCACAAAAATAGGCACATACTATATTAATAAGAATTAATCTTTGAATTGGACACATTTTTGCAGGTACTGTGCTGATACATTTTTATGTGGATTATCACATTTGTTTTTAATTTTATTTTATTATTTCTAGGCAGAGGGGAAGGGAGAGAGGGAGAGAGACATCAATGTATGGTCACTCTTCACCTGCCTCCAGCCACAGACCTGGCTGGAGACCTGGCTGGCAACTTGGTTATGTGCCCTGGCTGGGAATCAAACTAGTGGCCTTTATCCACTGAGCCACCAGCCAGGGCCATATCAAGCAATAATTTAAACACTAATATGATTCAAAATATATGAAGATAAATATTTAATATATTTGCATTAAAATGGGGGAAGGTAAAGGGGTATAAAAGTAGGTAAGATTTTGGTATTTTACTAGAAGTAGTAAAACAATGACACCAGGAAACTTATGCATATAAATATAACACCTAGATTAATCATAAAAATGCTATATAAAATAAAAATGGAATTCTAAAAATTCCAGCCATAAGCAGGAAAATAGAACAAAAATAAAAAATAATGTTTATAAACAAAAACAAAATTGCACATTTATGCCTAAAATGTCAATAGTTAAATTAAAACATATGGCCAAACCACACCAAATATAAGACAGGAATTGCCAAAATGAATGAAAATAACTATGTACTATTTATTTTTTAAAAAAAACCTCATTTAAATTATGAAATGGGTAGGCTGAAAGTAAATGGATGAAAAATACATATTATAAAACATTAATCTGAAAATGATGTAGCAGCTATATAAGCATCAGACAAAGTAGACTTTGGAGCAAAGGAAATCACCAAAATTGATTGAGACATTGTAGAATAGTAATGCACAGAAATTTGATAATTTAGATCAAATGGACCAACTACTAAAAAATTATAACCTACCACAAGTTACCAATATGAAATAGATATTTTGAATAGGCTTATAATTACTAAGGCCTAGAAGAACAAGTGGGTGCTGAAACCTGAAATATGAAAGTCTTCTGGAGAAGTTACCATGGAGGATGATGCAAAGTTTGGTTGATGGATACAGGCCAGACTACACCACTATTGGAACAAGGCAGCGGGAGGAATGCAACCCTCATGGTGCTCATTTTTCCCTTCTGGTTACTGATATTCCCCATTAGCTAAACCCAACAGAAAGGCAGGACACAAGACCAATTGATGATGAGTACATACCGGTATGCCTCCCATGGCAGAAAACATAAAGGCAAATTGAGATATTTACTGTGCTCATTGAAATAAATTATAAATACTATTTCAAATTTTGCTACCTGTTATTTGTATCATCTTATTCTAGAGCATAAGCACCCATTTTGTATTCAACTCTAAATTATAATGTCTCTCTTTAACTATGTTGAAAGTTACCATGTAGTATATAATGGAGAAAAACATTTGGCAATACATTTTTCACTATCAAACCTTAAAAAAAATTTATTACATAAATATATAGGCTCTTTGTGTCACTCACACATATATATTACAACTCTCTCTATATGTATATATATGTATGTATATGCAAATTATATATTGGTTTATATACACAGGAAGGAAGTAAAATATGCTTACTTGGCAACAGCATAGGAAAAGACTTTGTAGTATAACAAATTAATTTCACCACTTGTCTACAGGTAAATTTGATTGTGTTTATTTTTGTGCATGTGTGTATGTGCAAAAATCTCAAGTGAGTGCATACTTTATAGTATATCCACTGCTATCAAATTATCTTAATAAGCTAATTAAAGGTGTGTACAAAGATTTAATTACAAGAAACTGACAGTGTCAAGTATGATAAGGAAAGATATGAAACCACTTAAAAGTTGTTTCATAATACAGGACGAGTAAAATGGATGTTTGCTTATCTATGGAATTAAATATTATGTATTTGTAGAAATTACATTTCAGTGTATTATTTATGGACAGTAATGTGCTTTACTATGTATGGCTGAGAATGTTAATGTAATATTACTTATATAGTATCTAAAATCATGTTCATCTGAAAATTACATTTCAACTCTACCGTTTGTTAGCTCTTTAACCTACGCTAAATTACCCAGTGTCTATAACTCTCATCTATAAATTGAATATAAGTAATAACAGATATACTAAAGAGTGATTTTATGGGTTGAATACAAAATGCTTAGCGGGCATCTGGTACATAACATGTATACAATAAATCAACAAGTAAAATGATCAAGGAAGCCCTGGCTGGTAGCACAGTGGGTAAGGCACCGGCCTGCAAAGCCAAAGGTCACCGGTTCAATTCCCTAGGAAGGGCACATAACAAACTAGGTCTCCAGTCAGATCTGTGGCTGGAGTCAGGTGAAAGGCAACCGTACATTGATGTCTCTCTCCTTCTCTGCCTCTTTCCCTTCCCCTCTTTTTAGAAATAATGAAAAAAACCTTAAAAAAAAAAAAAATGATCAAGGACCCAGGAGATTTTGTTGGGTCCTTTTAAGTAATTTCAACATGCAGGAAAAATACATACTTGAAGGTTCAATTTATTTGAGTTAAGTATATACTTTTGAAAGAGCTTTGTGAATATTAATGGTTAGAAAAATCCATAAATGGGAATGTCATTAGTTCGGCAGACTCTAAAGTAATTTTTGAGTGTGCACACTTACTTAAAAAATAGGCAACAGAAAGAGATAGTCTACCATATACTTCACTTTTATGCCTTCATTTTCCTTATACTAAAAATGACTTGTATATTTTCTAGTTCACAAATTGAGTTAAAGTTTGTGAATCAAGATAAAATATTTTTTATCATCCTAGTGCATGCTCACATTTTATTATGAAAATAAAGTCCAAAACTTAGATTGATTGGCTGTTTTATCACCCAGTGTGACTGGATTTACTATGACTGATACTAGGTGTTGAGCTAAGTTAGAGCTGGCAGACAGTAGAAGCTAAGTGAGTATCTAACTCGAAAAAGTATTTAATGTACAGTGTAAATACATGTGTCCAAGCTCTGAGAAAATCAGGAGCATATTGATTCAGAGGAGAACTACCTAGCCATCTAATGCTGCAAAAATATCTTTTAGCTGTAAGTACTTCATATTGGAGTCCAGGATCCTGACTGAAATTACAAATTGCTATTTAATAACAACCATTATATAGGGTAGGTAAGCAGACATCTATTTTATATATTAGGAAACTGAGTCAACAGAAAACTAGAGGGTCTTGCACTTGAAATGAGTTTTCTGGTCCCAGCCCACTATTGTTTCTTTTACATTATGTCTCATATCAATAGATAAGATGACAGTCATATGATGAGCCTATGTTCTTGCTTAAATTATTATATTAATATAAAATTTATGTATATAAATATTTTTCTTTGCCAAAATAAAATATTTTGGCTAAATAATAATGACTCTGACTTTTTGTAATAGTGATTCCTTTATACATGAGTTAGTTTATTATTCAGCATAATGAGAAGACCATTAAATATTGTATAGAATTGAATTTAAGTAAATGCTTTTTAAACCTGGTTTTAGTAGACTAGCATTATTGGCTTTATTAACAAAGAAAATTTATAATAATAGTTAAGGATGATGTGTGGACCTAATTTTTTATCATAAATATTTAATCAATGCTTTAATTGAATATTTTGATCTAATGATAGAAATAATTCAGGGTAAATGTATAATTATAAATATGAAGATAAAAATTACAATAACAGATGAGTTCAAGTGCTTTCTTTTATAAAATATGTTCCAGATTGGCCTTCTAAGGAACTTCTACTCTAAAATACACTTAATTATAGATATAGAGATTTGACAGAAAGTAAATGAATAGAAAGTGATGAGAAAAACCTGCAGATACATTAAAATCCATGTAAAGAATGGAATGGGTGAGGAGTAAATGAGAAATACAAATTTTCTCATTTCTGACCTGCCCAAATTTAGGTGGATAAAGAAAGGAAAGGATATGAAAGATATTTCAATAATTAGTGAAAAAATTCTAAAGACTTCATCTTTTAGCATTTTTGGTTGTAAATAGTATCAAAGTCAATAAATGGTTTTATCAAGTCTCTTAGCATAAAAACATCAACCAATAAAAGAAAACATAAAACTGAATATATTATATAATAGTGTAGACTTCTAATAAAGAGGGATCAACTTGAGTTGAACTGAAACATTTTTTATAATGGCAGGAAAAAGATAATTTTCTGAAATAACAAACAATTACTGTCTTCTATAGAATATCTTTTCCCATCAGCTCCAGATTAAATTATAGAGGACATATTTAAAAACTTAAAATGTAGTAAAATAAGTTAGAGAAAAGGTTAGGTTTCTGTCAGTTATGACAATGACTTTTTAAAAAGTTGTGATTAAGCAAAGTAATTGTTATGTTAAAAGTAACCCTTGGGTCTCTAGGACAGCTTTCACAAGACTGAGTTCTGTGATACACCATTTCTGTGATATATTTCACAAAAATAGCATTCCAGAGTAATATAAATATTAAAGAAGGAAAAAACTGCATTATTTACTACAATATAGCTAAAATACTATCATTTAACATGTAATAATTATATAAACTATTGGCATATGGGCATATTTTAACTTTTTTGTATTAACTCTTTAAAACCCAGTATATACTTTAAATATATGTAAAAATATGTATGTGTATAAATGTATTTGTGCATGTATTTGGTAGTATTGCAACTTATACTACTTTTAAAAGTAATTCTTTAAACAAATGAATTATTGTAGGCATTTTGAAAAAAAAAAAGTTACCCTTGGGCTTGCCTACATAAACTCTTTCTGAGATCTGTATATTCCTTTTTAATTTATTTTAAGATTTTGTTTTTGTATGTTTGTTTAGTCATATTTTAATATTTCTTTTTTTAAAGATTTTATTATTTTTAGAGAGAGGGAAAGGGAGGGAGAGAGGGAAAGAAGCATCAATATATGGTTGGCTTTCATCTGCCTCCAGCTACAGATCTGGCTAGAGACCTAGCTTGCAACCTGGTTAGGTGCCCTGACTGGAAATCGAACCAGCAACCTTTGGGTTTGCAAGCCGGTGCCTTATCCACTGAGGCACCAGCCTGGGCCATGTTTTAATATTTCAATTTCTTTAAAATCATATTTCAATATAAGATATCCAAGAGCACAAAGTTATTTTGATATATTTTTCATTTGATGGGGGCAAAACTAAGAATATATTTAAAAGACTTAAAAATTAATTTAAGGAAATCTTTTGGGTGGTTCTCTTTTCATCATTTACTTATACTAACCAAATTATGTAAGAATATATTCGCTTAGGAAGTTTTTTTCTCAATAATCTACACCTAACTATTAAATATCATTAAGATTTACATTAGCTTGTATTTCAGCACATCACCTTTTTGTTAATTCCTATTTATTGATGCTGTATAAAGTTGGTGTATTAGTTCCTTCAACTTTTGTTTCAGTATCCATCTTAAGCCCTTGGTATCAGTAATTTACATGTAAAACAAACTCAAATATATTGCAGTATATGTTAGGTTTTTATGTTATATTATACATATTATTGGACTATTTAGACACAAGATTTCTTAGCCAGGTTATGGATAGAATTCACATATTACTAAACTTGGATAAGAAATATACTTCATATTTATATTCAGTAACTTCTAGTAAAAAAAATAGCATTTCATTTAATAGAATATAAGTTATGGGGGAGGGAGCTAACAGGAGAAAGGAGGAGAAGGATGCAGTCAAGGAAGTATAAAGGACCCATGGACATGAATCACAGGTGGGGATTGACGGTGGAAGTGGGGGTTGGGGTTTGGGGCAGCAGAGAGCAATGGGGGAAAAATTGGGATAACTGTAATTGAACAACAATAAAATACAATAAAATGAGAGAAAAACAAAATATTTAAAAAAGAGAAAATATAAACAACAAACCATAGTGATGTTAGTAGTACCTGTATTTGTCACGTCACAGGATTGTGGTCAATACCTTAAATTAATATTCAAGATTAACGTATATTCACAATTATTCACCTAATTGCAATTTTTCCACTGCAGCTTTGCAACTGTAGGCGAATCTGAATCTAGGTCATCTTCCAAAGTTTCAGGTTCCCCATTAAAGATTCAGATATCTAGGGGATTTTTTCTTTTCTGTATCTTCTATTGTTTGTTAACTGATATGTAGAAGATTAGTCATTGCCTTTACATATCAATTTTTTCAAGCTTAGATAATTAAAATGAGAATTATTTCTTTGTAAGAAATGTTATAACATGGATAGGTATAGATCTAATAAATGTAACTTTTAGACTGGGAAAACTCAAATATGTCTAACTTAAGAAAATTCTTTTCAAGTTAGTATTTAATTCATTTAAGTCTATTTTTCAACTTTACTGAGGTATGATTGACAAACATGTAAAAACTTATGTACATATATTTAAATTCAATGTGTGATCTGACTCTATTCATATCACACTTTAATCTCTGACTTTATTTACAATATAACACCATCATAGAGCTAATGATATTTGTATACTTTTCTCAGGACTTAAGAATAATGGTAGCCATTGAAAGGGTAAATCAATTAGTTGTAGATAGTATGCAGGTAAGCTTCTTTTTAAAAATATCAACATTGAAAGTAGTTGGTCTGGTACAGACACTATAAAAAGCAATATGGAGATTCTTTAAAAAATTAAAAATAGAGTTACCCCATGATCTAGCAATTCCTGGGTATCTATCTGAAAAATTTGAAAACATTTATTCAGAATGATATAGAATATTTCCCTAATTGTAGTACATAAAAATTCTGTTCATATTATGTATTTCAAATCATGTACAAGGAAATCAGTTTTATTTTTTCCTAATCATATATCGTAAATTATATTGAGTGTTGCAGGGTAACAGTGCTGGCAGCAGAGATTTCCAAATTCCCCGCAGTCCGTAGTTTGGGGGATGGGAAAGGAGAAAATACAGCTTTTAAGGTACTTTGCATATCTATGGCAGCCTGGTAGCTAGATAATAGCTGTGCAGCTGTCCAGGTAAAAGGGCAGATGATATGGCTTAAGATACTTTTCATAACAATGATGTATGGTGCCCCGGGTCAGCACTTAAAGTTAGGAGGAGCCCTGAAAGGGAGGTCATGCTGTTTGAAAAGATGAGGAAGGGTTTGCTGTCTGCCATGAAGTCTGATGTGAAAGAAGGGGTTTGTGGTTTTAAAGGATGAAGAAGGGCTCCCGTCTGCCTTGAGAAGAGGCAAGTGCAATGGAAGAAGCATGTCAGAGGATCATGATGGATCAGCAGGTTATAACAGCCATGTGAGAAGCAGCCATGCAGCTTGCAGCCAGGATTCAGCCACGTGGCCTGGGCTGCAGGGAAGCAGGCCTGCTGCTGCCGTGATCACCTGCTCCAGCTGACTCTGAAGCCACCAAGGACTCTACCTTGCAGACTTGAACTCTATCTGAATTCATAGGACTTGTGTCTTTCCTGGACTTCACCATGGTCTAGTATAACAAGGCACATGCTTCTCTGAACTATTATATGAAAGCTGAAGACTAGGTATCCCAGATCGTGAAGGAGACAGCTGACAGATAAGGAATGGGGAGCTGTTGGGCATGGTTTTGGCTTATAGCCTTTTGGGGAGCAAGAGAAGTGCTGTAACTCATGGGAGAACAGGGCTCTGAGCTGAAGTGCTCCCAGCCTTGCCAAGGTTGGAGTATTCTAAATGAAGACCTGTTTTTCTCAACATTAATTGTTGGGTCTTACACCAAGGTGCCATGTGAATGTGTAACAGTAGTACAAAGGTGCACAAGAAAGGCAAGTGTGCACGCACACAATCAAAACTAACATTAGACAATGATTATTTTTCCAAATTATCTCATGCCTTGTTCAATTCTCCCTCCCACTCTTTAATAGAGAATATTAATTTTTTCTAATCTAAAGAGTCATAAAACACTTTCACATCTTTTTTTTAAAGATTTTATTTCATTATTTTTTAGAAAGAGGGGAAGGGAGAGAGGCAGAGAGGGAGACAGACATCAATGTATGGTTGCGTTTCACCTGCCTCCAGCCACAGACCTGACTGGAGACCTGGTTTGCAACCTTGTTATGTGCCCTGCCTGGGGAATCGAACCTGTGACCTTTGGGTTTCGCAGGCTGGCACCTTACCCACTGTGCTACCAGCCAGGGCCACATCTTTTCTTTACAAGTGAATTGTTGGCCTCCTCTAGGGTTTCTGGAGCCCTTTTTATAAAATTATTAAAATTGTATTAAGGTTTTCTGCATCACATTTATAAGAAGTTTTAAATTATAAACATTTTGATAGAATATTATTCTGAAAATATCGTTGCAAATTGGTGAAATTCTTCAGTAGCAAAAAACTAGCCAATACTGTGTAGAAACGATGCATCAGTGAACAGTGTTAGACAAAGTATGGAGAGAATGTATGTTTCCACAGTTGAAAATATCGACTGCAACATTCAAAACCATCTTCACCCCATTCACCCATTAATGTGTCAATAATATCAAATTAATATTTTTACCTAAAAATGAAAAAGCCAAAATGAGAGGCAGCAAGTGTTTATTTGAGATCAAAGAATTGCAATGTTGGGATACGAATCAGGCAGAAACCCAGAAGGAGATTGCATGAGGAAGGAAGAGAAATGGTAAGTAGAGGAAAGGAATTACTGGTAGTGTTACCTGAGTTACTACTCAGCTGTACATGACTGGTAGCAGATTCTACCTTCTCAAAGCTAATAAATAATGATCAGCCCTCATTGGGAGGATGTTTGCTTTCCTGTTTAGTTTTACAGTTTTACAATGATGCTTTAGTGAAGTCCAAATGTTATTTTGCATTTTAAAGGTTGAAGAGGCAAGATGTGCAAGCAGTTTCTCTAGAATGACTGTTCTAGCTTTATTATTAGGTGGCTTCACTTGAGTCAACTATTTACAACATGTATTTAGATTAATTTAGACAGTTGCCAAAGCCACAATTACGAAAGCAGGGAGCAGGTAGAAATAATTGAAAGGAAACGTTGCCATTTACAAAATCATTAATAATTAGATGTCTTTTTAAACATGTGTGTTTTACAAACATTAGTTGAATTAGAATGGAAAGGCCTGAATCATATTAAGCAATGTTCTTAGCTATATTTAATTCATTAATCCTGAAAGGAAAAAGAAATACATTCCAGGTTTGGGGGTAAACATTTTCATTAAGCAACCAATATGTTGTTGTCCTTGTTATTTACAGAGTCATAAGGTATAAATAGTTATTAACATTTATTTTTGACATTGTCACATGCATAATTTTTATTGTTTTACTTTGTATCTCTCCCTTATCAACCACACTCAACTCAGTTGTTATACCTTACTCCTCCTAAATCCAAATAAACAAGTAGAAATAATATTATTTTTATGCCTATTTTGCATTAAAGGTATTGGCTATATATTTTTTCTTTATTTTTATCTAAGAGGATATTTTAGCATACTATTTTTGTAGGTAGATTCTTTTTACCACTGCAGAAGAACCCATCCTCCCGCATCATGTCATATTTCAGTTAAGAATTATTTTATTAACAGATACATAGAGTCATGCCAAGCACCCAAGAAGAAGAGCTTAAAATGAAAGGTTTGTGCAAGTTAATTTTTGGTGCAGTGCTCCTAGAAGAAACTTACAAAGGTTAGGAAAGCTGGTGCAGAAGTGGCTTAAGGACTCTAACCTCGGCCAACTCCCAAGGGAGCTCTTGCACTTAAGAATTTGCCTTACTGTTAGGCAGAGTCTAGGTTGAGTATCGCCCTATCAGTCTATCATCCACAAGCTTAAGAGAGAGAACCACAGCAAGGGGCATGGGAAAGTGCGTGTGAACATCTCCTGATTTGGAAGCTTCTTTCAACCAAGGTTGATCCTCTGGAGAAAGGAGCAGGTGTGAAGCTTCTAGAAACTAATAACCATGGAAGCTGTGGAGCAAATACACAAGTCCCATAAAGGGGACATAGTAGGGCATCACCTGCTGCAATTAGGATGTTTATATCTCTCTATTATCAAAACAATAATAGGAAGGAGGCTCTTGTTCCTCTTCAATTTTGCACTGTTGCAAAGCATTCTATACCTAGCAGTGAAATTACAAAACTGCATTTGGCTGAAATCTGCTAAACCACTGTACACATCAATCGTTGAATTACTTACACTACTGATAGCGTTGTATGAGAACTACTACAGTTCTCTGCATCTCTGCCTGCACTTTGTATTACTCAATTTTCTAATTTGAAGAAATATAATGAGTGTTAAATTATAGCATTTCATTACAGTTTTAATTTTTTTAAGTTGTTATTGAGTATCATTTCATGTAGACATCGAGTTACCTTTCTTTTAATTGTATATTCATATTTTGACCATTAATTTCTTTCTAACTTGTGAGAATGCTTTGTGTTTATATAAATTCTACATATTGAAAGCAAGATAAGAAAAATTAATTATTTTATTTCCACTCAAATATTCAGAGGACCATCAGTCAACATAGACATTTAAGTAACAATATCAGCAACATTGTTGATTTCCTTTTTTTTTTGTACATGGGATTGATATTGCAATTTTTTAAAGTGAAAACTGTCTCTTAGTATCCCAAATTGGCCTGGATTATATCTTTTCATTTCAAAGCATTACATCCATTTTGTTGATAGAAAAAAAAGAAAAGATTAATGTCCCATTATTCTTTGACAACTGCAGCAGCTTACATTAATATGGAGAACTTTAGTTAGTCTAGAAACAACAGACTGATAAAAAAATATATATGGCTCTTTCGTAAGTGTATGGCTCAAGCACTTAAAATATATTTTTCACAATGTAGCAGTTCAGCTATTTTAAGAATTTTCTGATAACTCATTTTTACATCAAATATCAGATGGAGTTTCGGTATTCTTGAATTTCATAAAAAACATGCAGAAGAGCAAAAGGACTTCCCTCCAAACCTTTTACCAATCTTTCTTATGTAAGGCATTGTTTGAAGATAAATTAAATATACATTTCTACAGCAAGGTATTTTTTATTATTACGTTCCACATTAGAGTGAATTGGGGCTTAGAGTGTTAACATCAGTTTTGTAAGACCCAAGGTTCTTTCAAACCTAAATGTATCTGGTTCCAAAGTTTGTCCTTGACCACTTTGTTGACCCTTTGCTCCTCTTTCAGAGGACTGAGAGGTGTGGAGCTGGGCTGGGTTGAAACACAGGTCAGAAAGTGATTTAAGGAAAGGAAATCCATTTCATCACTCAGTCTCCTCCTTCTCCTTTGGAATGCAGACTACTGAACCTTTTTGTAGCCTTAGCATAGACTTTTTGCCCATACAGTCTAAAAGGTTAGTTTTTATTTTTTAACTTTAAGGCAACTCATTTCCTTGTCCCAAATTCTCAAATTGACCACAGAAAAAAGTATGACTACTTTTAGTTTTTCCATACCCTTTGCATAATTCTGAACTAAATCTAAAAAAGAAAGCTTGTAAAAAAGAAATGTTGATCTATTTTATTACTTCACATCCTTAAAATTAATTGCATCCAGTCCAACAGAAATTTAAGAGACTTATGGAACAAAATGGAAGAATAAGACAATATAAAGATATGTTATAAATCTTATCTCATCTTTATAGATGATTCAAAACCTATTTTTGAAATTAAAAAAACAAAACAGAATAAACATTTATAGTAAACTAAAAATATCAAATAACTATTATATGAAAAGTAATATGTATATAATGAAAAAATATGAATTATTTTTTAAAACAAAAATGCACCCTCATTAAACTCTATAATAAACAATTTTTTTAAAAAAATTTTATTGCTGTTGTATTACATCCATCCCCTTTTTGCTCCCCTCTGTCCCCCTCCCCACCCACCCATTCCCCCCAAAGTCAATCCCACCTGTTGTCCATGTCCATGGTTCCTTTATACTAGGTTCTTGTCTAAGCTGCTCCCCTTCTTTGCCTCTACCTCCCCCCTCCCCCCAACCCCGTTCTCCCGGACCACTGAAGGCCTATTCCTTGTATTCATATACTTGGTTCTGTTTTGCTTGTTGTTAGTTTTGCTCATTATTGTCCCGTAATGGGTGAGATCATATGATATTTGTCCTTCACTGACTGGCTTATTTCACTAAGCATAATACTCTCCAGTTTCATCCATGTTGTTGCAAAGGGTACAAGTTCCTTCTTTCTTTCTGCTA